>VONZ01001345.1:0-163561 GCA_012976165.1 Labeo catla | reverse complement strand
GGCAGAGCCGGAGCCGCAGGAGCCCTCCAGGGCGGAGCCGGAGGCAGAGCAGGAGGCACAAGAGCCCTCCATGGCAGAGCAGGAGGCACAGGAGCCCTCCAGGGCGGAGCCGGAGGCGGAGCAGGAGGTGCAGGAGCCCTCCAGGGTGGAGCAGGAGGCGCAGGAGCCCTCCAGAGCGGAGCCGGAGGCGGAGCCGGAGGCAGAGCAGGAGGCGCAAGAGCCCTCCAGGGCGGAGCAGGGACCCGCGTCAAGGACTGGGACCTGAGGAGAGCAGGGATAGAAGAGGCAAACAGAGTAGGGAGAGAAGCAGAGAGTTTAAAAGTTAACACCGCCACCATAGGAGGTTCTACAGCTGACGCTGACACCTCTGGAGGCATTGGCGCAGCTTCTCCGACTGGTGAGGCCTCTGGGTCTGACTCGTGGTCAGACGAGACCTCTGAAGCGGACTTGAGACCAGACGGGACCTCTGGAGCAGACTTGAGACCAGACGGGACCTCTGGAGCAGACTTGTGAACAGACGTGACCTCAGGAGCTGTCTTGTGAACAGACGTGACCTCAGGAGCTGACTTGTGAACAGACGTGACCTCAGGAGCACAGTGTGCAGCCCACACACACCAAATGGCAACCGCCATTAAGGGAAGAGCAGCAGCGGGTGGCAGGGTCTCTTTACTGGTGGGTTTAGAAGGTGCCGATGCCGCTGGGTGGCTGGCTGCCCGCACTGACACCAGTGGTGGGTCCAGTACGCTGGCCATCATGACAGGCCGTGCCCTTGGGCCGTCAGACGAGACATGGCGAAGCTCTGGGCCGTCAGACGAGATGTGGCGAGGCTCTGGGCCGTCAGACGAGACATGGCGAGGCTCTGGGCCGTCAGACGAGACTTGACTTGACTCTTGTCGATCAGGCGTGTCATAACGAAACTCTGGACAGACAGTGGAGATGTAACGGGGCTCTGAACAGACAGATGAAACGTGACCTGGCTCGGGACGGACAGATGTGACGTGACTTTGTTCTGGACGGACAGACGTGACATGACTTTGCTCTGGATGGACAGACGAGACGTGACTTGGCTCTGGGCGGTCAGACGAGACGTGACTTGGCTCTTGGAGATCAACTAAGACTTGACTTGGTTTGTGAAGTTCAGTAGTGACTTGATTTGATACATGAAGTCCTGCGGTGACTTGGCTTGTGAAGATTAATAGTGACTTGACTTGATTCGTGAAGATCGACTGTGACTTGACTCGGCTCACTAAGACCAGTTGTGGCTTCACTTGACTTTACTTTGCTGGAACAGCTGTGGCTTGACCTTACTAAAGCAGATGTGGCTTGGCTTGACTTAACTGGAACAACTGCGAGTTGACTTGACTTTACTGGAGCAGCTGAGGCGTGACGTGATTCAGGAGGTGTTGTAGTGTATTGACTTGACTTAGCAGGATCAGCAGCTGTAATGTGACTTGATTCAGGAGCCACATCTGGAAGGGCGGCCATGACAGGTGCAGACACAGGAGCAGAAAACATAATGTGAACAGACTGTGGCTTGGCTGACGTGGCGTTAGCGGGCGCTGGCTTGGCTGACGTTGCGTTAGCGGGTGCTGGCTTGGCTGACGTGGCGACGTAAGGTGGCTGTGGTTTGACAGACATGGCGTGATCTGGTTCTGGAGCAGCAGACCTGATGTAGGCTGGTTCTGGCATCAGGGGCGTGATGGCCATCTTGAGTGCAGGCTCTGGCAGGGCGGCCATCTTGGCGACAGGCTCTAGTGTGGCGGCCATCTTGTGCAGTGGCTCGGGGTGCTCGGGTGAGACCTTGCTTGACCTTGAAGGAACGGCAGCTTTGACTTTGCTTGACTCAGGAACAGCAGCAGCTTTGAATTGGTTTGACTCAGGAACCGTAGCTTTAACTTTGCTTGACTCAGGAACCACGGTTGTGACTTTGCTTGACTTGGGGGATACGGCTGTGACTTTGCTTGACTTGGGAGATACAGCTTTAACTTGACTTGCCTTAGGAAGAGCAGCTCTGACTTTGCTTGACGCAGGAAACACAGCTCCAGCTTGACTTGACACAGGAACAGCAGCTGTAGCTTGACTTGACACTGAAACAGCAGCTGTAATCTTGCTTGACTCGGGACTTGACTTGACTCAGGAAACACCGCTGCAACTTGGCTTGACTTGGAAACTTGACTTGACTCAGGAAATGCAGCTGCAACTTTATATGGCTCTGGTATGGCAGCTGTGACATGACGGAGCCCCGTCTTCGCCGCCATTTTGTGAACGGGCTCCGCCGTCGCCGCCATCTTGTGAGCGCGCACCGGCGCAGCCGCCATCTTACGAACGGGCACCGTTGTCGCCGACATTTTGTGCACGGGCTCTGTTGTCGCCGCTATGGTATGAACGCGCCCCGGCGTGGCCGCCATCTTGTGAACGGGCACAGCTGTCGCCGTCATTAGATGAGCGCTATCCGTAGCCGTCACCATTGCTTGAGCGCGCTCCAGCGTGGCCGCCATTTCACGAGCGAGCCAGGCGGCCAGCGGTTCCGTGGTGTCGCGCTCCTCATCCGGTAGATGGCAAGCCCACACACAATAACGCAAAGTCCGTGAAAGCAGCCAGAGATGAGCGCGGGCCCTCGTGTCTCAGCCTCGCCTTTAAAGGCTCATTTACGCCATCACAGAATATCTCAATGATTACACAGTCCAGGAGGGTAGAATAATTTGAAATGGCCAGAAACTCACGGATGTACTGTTCAAGTGTGCGTGGTCCTTGTTTGATCCTGAAAAGAATTCTGTCTGTGTCCATATCTGTTGACTGTCTGGGGGTGAAGCTGCTGGATCCTGTTGTGACGGAGTATTCTGTAACGATGTGAGTGAGACAAGAATATTTTCCCTATATATTTCATCATTGAGGATTTCTTAAGAAAAGTTTAAAAATCTCGTCTCGTTCTCATGAACTCAGTTTCGTGTCTAGTCTCGTCTGGTATCGTGGGATAATTGTTTCGTCACACCTCTAATGGTTAGCGTCTAGCACTGAGAAAACTTTTGCTTTTGGCATTTTACTTACGACTTCTTCAGCTGTCTTGAGTGGAAAGTGTTCTCTTTTTATGGCCTTATTCAAGTGCTTTGGGTCAATGCAGTTGCGAAGTTTGTTCAATTTTACAACAGTCACCATACTGTTGACCCAATCTGTTGGTTGTTGTTTCTTGATGACTTCAAGCCTTTTTATTCTGTTGATTTCTGGTTTAATTTTGTCTTGTAGTGCTATTGGGACTTTTCTGGGTGGATGAATCACAGGTGCCATGGCTGGATCAATCTTGATGTGATGCACACCAGGTGTGCACCCTAAAGGAGAATCTAGAATCTACAAAGGAGACTGTGAAGATAACACAGACATCCGTCTGTGTTATCTTCACAGTCTCCTTTGTAGATTCTTTGGACAAGTCCTAACTCTGTGCACTCCAGTCTTCCAAGGATGGCAAGTAAGTCTTTCTCAACAACTTGGAACTCAGTCTCAGCTTCATTGTCTTTAAACTGGCAGATGAGTTTTGTTGTACCCTTTGGCTCCATCTTATGGCCAGAATACGCTACTAAGACGAGATTACGTTGCACTCTGCTCCCGTATCCAATTTAAAAGAAAGTGCTTCACTTGTCTTTCTTCACTACTGTGGCTTCAGTTACTTTATTAACTTGAATCTCGACTTTGTTTCTAGTGTGCCTTTCTTCGATGGCACCCACGAACAGTGCTCATTTGGTGCCTGTGCACGAGTGAAGAACAAGTGTCTTAGATATGTTAGATTTTTTTCTTGGTTCACAGTAACGTCTGAACCTTTTTTTCAGTATCTCGTAATCATTAGCTACCTCCTCGGTAAAATCCATGGTATTAAATACCTTCAGTGCTTCATCCTCAGCAACGTGAAGAAATGTAGCACACTTTATCTTGCCTGACTTCTCAGATGTTCCACTTACCATGAGATATAGCTCAAACTTCTGCTTGAAGTTTTTAGCTGATCCATCTTTAACTCCTGACACCATGTGATATCTTTTGGTAACTCTTGTTAGCTGTTTAGGCTTACTAGATTAAGGGTGTTTTGGCACCCTGGAGAAGTTTTGACATGCCCTGACATTTGTGCTTTTTTGGCTAAAGTTTGATTACATTGTAATCAGCACAAACTGGGCTACAGTAATATGCAAGCAACATGAATGTACATGTTTGTGTTTTTGAGAAAACAACGTTTATGCGTGGTTAGTGAAAAACTAAAATTTTTAAGTCACTAAAATAAGGTCATGAAGCACATTCAGAACATTAGTTCACAAGACTTTTGAGAATTGGATGTGGTAGTCTAGTGTTTTTTTTGAAAGATGATGTGAAAATCATCTCATTCACGCATTTACAGAAAACAATATATTGATTTAAATTTTCTAAGACATGTTTTGTGATAGAAAGGGAATATGCGAGGAAGTGACAACGTCCATGAATATTTAGTGATTCACACCTGAGAGACAAAAGACCTTCCTCTAATGGCCCATCAATGAGACTGTGACTGTCAGGTAGAAACAATGAGAGATTCAGAGAATGGAGTTTTAGACTATTTGTATTTTATTTACAACACAGTATCATCAAAACATACATAATGAAGGTCAAAAGCACATTATTGACTACACAGACTGTACATGATGTGAACAGACTTTGTGTCATTCCTGAAAACTGTTTTCTGGATTCTGTTCAACAAGTGAAACAAGTAAATTATACCTTATATTTAAGTGATTGCTGCTTCTTTCCATGAATTTAAGAAAAAAAAAAAAAGCATGTTAATATCAGGAGCATCTGTAATATATACATATAGTATGATTTTGTAGTCATAGACTCACACATGCTTTATACTATCATAAAATATTGACAATTTATATCTGAGAAACTAATTATTATTGTTTAGCACGTTAAACACCTACTCACAAACAGAGTGTTAAAAACAAACTAATATTACTTTTATATCCTATTGTTATACAATAAATAAATATGATTTTATAGTCATAAACACAAGCATGCTTTGTATGTATTATACAATACAAAACCATTTTATGTCTGGGAAACTAATTTACTATTGTTAAGCACGTCATAAACATCTATTTGTGAAGAGAGTATATAAACAATCTTAGACTCTATCATTCAGTGTTACAGTGTAAACACTATTACTTTTATATCGCGTCATTTTTATTTTATAGAACATTAAAAAACATCCTGGCGTCGTCAAACATTTCGATGCAATGAAATGAAACATACTTAATAACGTTTCACTTGATTACACGTAGTCAGGAATTACAGTTTGGAAAAAAAATCTAACTACTATAATATCTACAAGTTATATCACAGAAACACAACAACTAACGTAAGTAGGCTAATAAAAGAAAGACTTACTCTTTCGGTGCGTCGCTTCGCGCTCTTCCTCTGAGGGAAATATAAATCTTTCTCCTCACAGCGCGTCTTCTTCCAGTAACAAGATGCAAGTAGCCGAGATGAACAATGAAGTGAAGTCTCCCGCTTTGTTTACGTTGATGTGGGCGGTTCGCCGCTTGCGCCTCCACGTGGCTGATTATAATAACAAACCGAAAGTAGCTCGTGGGCGTAATCAAATTAAAAATAATTAGGTCTGAGGAGAAAGACTGGACATGGGGTTGGTTTCATACAGATTACTTTAACACATGATATGACAGAGTGTTGTTGTTACTATGAGTGTACACAAATAAAAATGAATTCCTTACAGATTCCATTGATGTATTGCTCTTGTCTGTACGATCAAAAATGACGGAGTAATTTAAGTTCTTTTTGGCGTTATCAGAAAAACGGCCACAAACCGCGCCGGCGCGTTTTTCGACCCCAGGGGTTAAGAGTCCAAAGATATTAATAAGGACAGGACACACAAGAGCTGTGTTTCTTATTCTGCTATTGTTCTGTTCTCTGACTCCACAGGATACTCGAATACAGGGCACTACCTAGTGGTAAGAACCAGCATACATCACGGACACCCCATAAGCACCACCACACTCACTAATGCATGTATGCATCTACATTCTGAAAGACTTCTTCTGTGATCTCAACATGTCAATTTATTATAAGCAACACAAGACTTTAACGGCCAATGATATTTACAGCTGGGCTGATTTTCTACTGTTCAGTGTTAATCATCTAACTCAGCCAGTTAAGCGTTACATTTATTCTTAGATGTTATATGAATATGGTCCCTGGAGCACAGGTTTTATCAACTGGCCATTTTCAATGCACATTTGAAATATCACTGAAATTTCAATGCTGATTTTCATTCCACAAGGCTGGCCAGGCTCATCATCATCATCATCTGAAACAAGGAGATATAAACACTGTATTCAGTTTACTGCTGTACATACACACACACACATACACAGTACATATGTTATCTCTCCCCTTCTCCGCATTCACTGATCCACCACACTACAGTTAGTGAAGTTATTAGCTAGTGTAGTTATGTTGGCTTGGGAAAACTAACTTCTTAATATTCTTCTGAGACCAATAATTTTCAACTGTACTGTGTCTCTTCCTAGGACTTTAATGCTACAAGCACCAAACTGATCTATTTTAGTGCTATATCTTTTCAAACTGATCAGACTTACAGTTTTCATATAAATAATTATCAAAAATTAAAGATTTCCCATAGACTTGCATTGGCTGAGCGAAAAATGCCATCTCTAGAGGACAACTGCAGTCCACTAGGGAGAGCCACAGGATAAGAAATCTTTCAACTCCCCTCAGTTCTCAAACAGTTCAATTTAAATATAAATGCATACTTTTTCTTTACTCTCCTTGATCGTGACCAGGTCATGTACTGACTGTCTGATGACCAGAAGCCAGGGTGAAAGATGCTCAGAACAGTTGACTGATTTGTCACTTCTCCGATCGGGCCACTACTGCAACTTCACGAAAGTTTTTCATTTGCACGTTTTTTTAAGCCTTGGCAATTACAGCATTCAAGAAATTTTACACCATTCAAGCACAAGATAACAGTGCCACCTGAAGCAGCAGAAGCTTCAGGGGCAGGCTTACAAAAACACTGAAAGCAGTGCCGGCCCATCCAACAGGCGGTCGCCTAGGCCCCTGTGGCCGCAAGGTTGTCAGTTCGGCTTGAAGCAGCACCACACAGACAGATCGGTGTTTGACATCAAAGTACAGCAAGAGCAATAGAGAGTATTATTTTTTAGTATTATGTGCAGTGACAAAGGCTATGTTGATTAGGATTGTATTATAAATATACTTTATTCATATAAAAATATGAATAAGTGATAAACCATTTAGTCATGTTTCATGTTTAATCAAATGTCTCTATCTGAGTTTTATTCAGCTATGCCTTTGTCCATATTAGGAATTTCCTGGAACGTCAAATGATTTATAACTTCTGTGAGTTTCACTTATGGATTTAGTCTGCAAGAGCACTCTCCAGCTACCATGAATAAAACAGAAATTGCATTACATGTGTGCACTCACTAATGCTCACAACACCTTATTTTGGGTAGAAATAGGAAAAATAATACTTCTCTCTAAGCTTTTCTCCAGTGTAGAGGAGTTTTTTACTCTCTCAGTGGATGCAAAAATTACTGTCAAAGATTTTCAATTATAATAATTTATAATAAATCCTTAGACCTTTGCATGTTAACAGATCACGCTGCAGTTTTCAGTTAAATATATTGATAATAATAATTTTCAATAATTAATATATTTTTTAATGTTTTTATTTAATAACAATAATCAGAATTACTAGTAGTCATACTGATATATAAAAACAACAGTTTTGGCTAAATTGTGCAGCCCAACAAACAGGCACAACAAACTTGGTGTTCTTTATAATTTTTGGCAAAAGAAGAAAAAGTGCATCTTGTTATGGTTCAGATTTTGTGTGCAGATTTTGTTGGTTCAGTTTTTTGAATTCACTATTGGCTCACGAAGTCTCCTTACACATCGATGCTATTTTTAATTAATTTGAAATGAAAGAATGATAAAGAACATGGATTCTAACTTAAATGCTTCTGGATGGCCACTGTGTTTACGAAATCAACAGATATGTCTGTGATTGGCTACTTTGCTCATCGCTGCAAAAACACATTGGGCCTCATGTATCAATCTTACGCAGAAACAAGCACAGATCTGTGCGCACAAATCAACTTATGAAAGAGTTCATGTGTGATCCATGAAACATCCGTATGTCGCCAATCCCGTTGTACGAATGATCGTACTTTGATAAATGTGGTGGCTGAAAACAATCATCATTTAAATATCATGCCCCTAAAAAAAAACACCCCGATTTAGAAGCCTAAAGTAGGACATGGAGAAACAAAACCCGGTCAAAAAGAGGAAGTAAATTCATGAAAGACAAACTGATCTTACTCTAAAAACACCCTTTAACCAATATTCACAAACAACAGCATTAATTTATACAGCTTGTAAATTATATTAAATACCAATAAATATAACAAAGCATTTAGTTTTTTTTTAATCTACAACAAACCTTACCAAGCGTTTTCCCTGTTTTCATTGCCTTGTTTTGTTATTTCCATGGTTCTTGTTTTATTTCATAGTCATAGTTTTTGCCCTGTTTCATTGCCATAGTTTTTGTCTAGTTCCATTGCCTTGTTTATTTGCTACTTTGGACTGCTCACTGGTATTTTGACCTTCTGCCTGTTTTCTGGATTTCGCTATTTTTTTTCCCCTGGATATTACTGTTTGTTTGGAGATCGACCCTGCCTGTCTGACTACGTTGTGTTCAATAAAAGCTCGCACTTGGATCTATCACGCTTCATACGAGTCCCGTTACACTACCCTAGCGTTTTTATACAAGCAATATCCTGCATGTTGCTTTGTGTAGGTCACGTGACATACTAACCTTGTCTCAACACCACGAGTCAAGAGATGAGTTTAACCAACAGCCCTTGGTAAGAGAGTGGAGATCAAATCACAGCACTATCAGACGAATAGACTGAGTCAAATCACAGACGAGCGAAATGCAACATGAAAAGGGAGCGATCTGAATAAATTCAAAATAAATCAACAAATCATAACTATAACAAAACTCAAACGAAAGATGGACAGCGTGACAATCAAACGAGAGCCATCAGCAAAGGAAAATGCGCTTTCCTGTCTTGCGTCATTTCCGAGTCCTTATAGTAGACAGAGGGTGCCTGATTGGTTCATAAATAGGTGTCGTCACAACGTCAGCAGAGCAGATCAATCGAGCTGACGTCCAATCGAAGGATCTGAAAATAATAACAGTCAAAAACAAGGCAAATAATAATAAAAAAAACTCCCACAATATTACGGGACGTAACACCCTCACCCTTAAAACAAACATACATGTTTGACAAAATGAACATCCCAGTCTTTAAACTTGGGACAGGGCATCTGCCACGACGTTATCTCTACCTCTTTTGTACTTAATCTCAATCCTGAATGATGAGAGACCATCTCATCAATCTCTGATTCTGGTTGCACATGCGTAAAATAAAAGTTAGGGGATTGTGATCGGTGAAAACGACTGCAGGAAGAGTAGAGGAACCAACATACACCTCGAAATGCTGAAGTGCCAATAACAAGGCCAAAAGCCTCCTTTTCTATTGTTGAATAGTTACACTGACTTTTGTTAAACTTTTTAGAATAGTAGCAAACAGGATGATCGATTCCATAAAAGCACCGCACCAGCACCTACTTCACTGGCATCAACCTCCAGCTTGAGTGCCACATCAAAATTTGGGGCAGACAACACGGGTTCACTACACAACAGAGCTTTAATGTTGTCAAAAGCTATCTGACATTCAGGTGACCATACAAAAGATACCGAAGGGCTAAGTAGAGCAGTTAATGGAACTGCCACAGAAGAAAAATTCCGGCAAAAACACAGATAGTGTCTGGCTATGCCCAAAAATCTCACTCACTGCAGAAAGCAGTCTGGGGTCACAAAAGCTGAAATCTCGGATGCTCTATCAGTCAAAGGAACTTGCCAGTACCCTTTCAGTAGATCAAGTTTACTGACAAATTTTGCTGATCCTTTGCTATCAACACAATCTTCCATTATCGGCATCGGAAAACTATCAGGTATCGTCACGGCATTTACGAGTTGGATAACCTGTACAAAAGCGTTTAGTGCCGTCGGACTTCTGCACTAATAAACATGGGGAACTCCAAGGGCTAATACTAGGCTTAGCCAGCCCTTTCTCCAACAAGTACTGAGTTTTCCGTTTCATGATACTTCTTTTAACAGCATTCACCCTATAAGGGTGTTGTTTAATGGGCTGAGCACTAATATCATGTTGCAGCACATTCATTAATGTAGGTGCATCCCCTAAAATAGAAGGAAATTTGTTAAGAAGCTCCACCACATCTTGCTTTTGATCATCGTTCAGATGACCTAGAACATCTGACAAGTTCGCAAGAGTTTCAGAATTCGATAACCTGGCAGACAGTAGCGGTACATCAGACTCCAAAAGTCTATCCAGGTCAGCATCCTTCTGTTCTACATCTGGACTCCTCTCACATACAACACCTACTGGAAAGACAGCATTACCTTTTTTTCCTGCGGTAGGAGATTCTGCAACCTCTCTAGCATGATAAGCCTTTAGCATATTAATATGACATACTTTTGACGTGTTCTGTCAGGAGTTCTCACTACATAATCGGTATCACTCTTCTTTTCTAGGATCTCGTATAGCCCAGAAAATCGTGCGGATAAGGCAGATCCAGGAACTGGAAGTAGGACCAATACTTGATCATCTACTGCAAAAGATTTCATTTTCCCCTGAACTTTAGACAAAGTTTTTTGACCCGAAGTACAAGAATACTGTAATCTTTCAAGAAACTTACATACTCTAGTACATCTGTTTTCTCACCCTTCTCAATGCCTAACATTCTCTCTTTTAACACCTTCAGAGGTCCCCTCACTGTGTGTCCGAAGACCAACTCTGACAGACTAAACTTGAGAGACTCTTGAACTGTTTCTCGAATTGAAAATAAGAGCAATGGAACTCCCTCATCCCACTTATTTCCTGTCTAAATGCAGTATTTCCTCAACATTGTTTTTAATGTCTGATGGAATCTTTCCAACATTCCCTGACTTTCAGGATGATAGGCACTAGATATGCGGTGTGTAATACCTAGTGTCTAAAAAAACCTGTGAGCACAGTTTGGACAAAAAATTGGTCTGTCTGTAAAACCTTTGGTAGGCCAAACGTAGTGAAAAACGTTATTAAAGCTTTAACAAGTGCTTTGGCTGAAATTATACGCAGTGGAATAGCCTCTGGATATCTGGTAGCAGTACATATGATTGTGAGCAAAAACTGGTTACCAGACTTAGACTTTGGTAAAGGCCCCACACAGTCTACTAGGACATGCTCAAAAGGGTCGCCCAACACAGGGATCGGAATCAACAGAGCCGGTGGAATCACCTGGTTAGGTTTACCCACATGCTGACAGACATGACAAGTTTTACAATACCGTATTACATCATGCTTAAGACCATGCCAAAAAAAATGTTGAAGGATGCGGTTGTAAGTCTTGGTTATCCCTAAATGTCTGCTAACGTATGATCGTGCACTAGTGACAAAACCTGTTCACGAAAGACCATAGGGACTACCACCTGATACACTGTATTCCACTCATTCTCTACGGAGTTACTTTTATGCCATCTTCGCATAAGTAAACTTATAAGACCATACATCTTTAGGCCAACAAAATCGCAATTCTCTCAAAAGCATTAAAATAGCTATCCACTTCGGATTCCCTAAAATATGGTACCAAAGCAATGTGTTTGCCCACATCAAATGCAGTAAGACTAGAGTTAGCCGAATTATCACTCACCGATGAGGAGTTCTGCTGAACAGTGGGGACTGAAGCCACCTTAGCCAATCTCCAACTTGTGTAACTTAACCTCTTTATCGGCTTGAATTTCGAGCCTGCAGACTTCTAGACGAAGATCCAGTTCTGCTTGGCGGGCCTGTGCTCGTTCCTGCGTCTCCATATGGAGACGTGCGATTCGCACCTTCGTCTGTACTTCCACTCTCGAACTGGGAGTACCTGGTGAAAAAAGTTCAAAAGGCAGCAAAACGATCCCGACATCAACCTCAGTCTCTGCCGCGGCCGTCTCTACCTCCCCTTTACCCGTTTCCAATATATCATGCCCTTCGCCAAAAGGATTGGCCTCATTGTCAACGTCAGGCAGTTTTAAAATATCCAAATCACAAAGCCGATTGATCACTTCAGTTTTAATCTGTTTTTTTTTTAAACATTGCTTTGAAATTGGAATCTTGAAGTGGGTAGCTATTAAAAACAGGAAATCTTTTCTACATTCTTCAATTACCTCTAACGAGGGATTCGCAAGAAAACTTTGCAAATTAAACGCCATAAGCAAACTTAATATTATCACAACTCGCATTAACTGCGCTCTCCCGTCTTGTCATTTCCAAGTCCTTATAGTAGACTGAGGGTGCCTGATTGGTTCATAAATGGGTGTCGTCACAACGTCAGCAGGGGAGATCAATCAAGCTGACATCCAATCGAAGGATCTGAAAATAATAACAGTCAAAACAAGGCAAATAATAATAAAAAACATCTCCCACGATATTACGAGACATAACAGTAAGTGTTATGAGATGCCAACAGAAGTGGAGAGCATCTATAAGCGTAGATCGTTTCCGGCGCTTGCGTATAATACTACGCCAGAGCGCGTACACGTCATGCGCCAGATGCTGTGCGTGCACTCAGGACAGTAGGACATAGCGGTGAATCAGAGGTAAAAAATGATATAAATACTGTTCAGTTTCTTGCACAAACCGATCATTTTGTGTCTTAGGACATCAGTGTATCGTCACGAGTCACAGGGTTTAATTTGGTTTTGTATGTGTATGTTTTTTTTTTTTTACTCTTTTACTCTTTTTTTTCTTTTTTTTTTTAAGATTTGGTAGCTATTGACTGCCATTATATGACTGACAGACTGCAATGGTTTGAGTTAAAAATTTTCGTTTTGTGTTCTACTGAATAAATAGTCACCTACATCTTGGATGCCCTGGGGGTAAGCGCAGAGAAAGCGTTGAGAGCAGATGAAAGCATCAAAAAGGATGGGTATTCCTCAACTTTATGCAAATCTCGAGCGCAAAATCCCAGCCAACATTTGTATGTGGGGCCCATATGGGTATGAACTGGGCTGAAAAATGGGCCCCATATAGGATTGTCCGCGGGTTCCGTAATGGCCCCATGTTAACTGCCCACGTGGATTTCATATAGGATTGAACTTGTCACAAAGTGGGACCCAACTGGGCAACATGCACAAGACCCATCTTGGTCCCAGCTTTAACCCAGCTAACATTTGATTGTGGGGCCCATGTGGGTTTGACATGGGCTGAAAAATGGGCTCTATATGGGATTGTCCGTGGGTTCCATAATGGCCCCATGCCAATTGCCCACATGGGTTTCATGTGGGATTACACTTGCCAACAGGTGGGCCCCAACTGGGCAACATGCAAAAGACCCATCTTGGCCCCATCTTTACTACATGGGCTGAAATATGGGTTTTAAGTGGGTTTGTCCACGGGTTCCATGTTGGCCTCATGCAACATACCCATGTGGGTTTCATGCAGGATTTACCTGGGCTTTAGGTGGGGCCCATCTAGGGATCACATGCAAAACCCATATGGGTTCCATTTAAATATGGGTTTTACATGGGTTTGTCCACGGGTTCCATGTTGGCCCCATGCAACTTATCCAATGTGGGTTTTATGTAGGATTTCACTGGGCATTAGGTGGGGCCCATCTAGGGAACATATGCAAAACCCATCTGGGTTCCATCTAAATATGGGTTTTACATGGGTTTGTCCACGGGTTTCATGTTGGCCCCATGCAATTTACCAATGTGGGTTTTATGCAGGATTTACCTGGGTTTAAGGTGGGGCCCAACTATGAAACATACACAAAACCTACCTAGGTCCCATCTTCAAACTCTATGTGGGAACTACATGGGATAAAGTATGGTTTGCAAGTGGTATTAAAAAAAAAGTTTTAAAGTTTTAAAGCATTAGCATTCAGCAGTACACAGTGAGATTGAAATCTTTTCAAATCTCAATTTTATTGAAACTACTCATCATATGCTATATTCTGATACCTAACTGTTAAAATCATTTAATTGGTAAAGTTAACAAACTGAAAGCTTTGAACATTTGCACATAGAAAACAGAGACAGTAAGAAACAGCAGCAGCAACTATACATTTTTCAGTACTGCTTACACTGCAGACAGACATTTGTGCATTCTAGACACCCTCAGTCCTCCTCTGTCTCTTGTCCCAGTAAACCATTTTGAGAGTTCCCTCTCAGATTTTTGCTGGTTGATCTTTGACATCAGTGCAGTCTTCTTAACAGCCTCTGCAAAACAAATATATTTAAAAATAGGACATTTTTAAATTTTTCAGGAGGATGAGGTATGAAGATGCTGCCCTCCACTACAGTAAGGAAAACAACACAGTAAAAGCAAAGGTGCTTGTTTACAGGCTATTCCAATAACCTTTCTACAATATGTTTAGTAAACATGAAATATTATGTTACTTACACATGTTAAAATACTACAAAATAATAACTTTTACTTGGAGCAACTCAAGGGCGAGTAAATGACGACAGATTTTTTTGTTTTTGTCAACTATTCCTTTAAGAGTGTCAGTTTTAATAACTTAAATTAGAGCTGCATGATTTTGGATATATAGAGAATCCCATTTTTGTTTAGATTCAAACAGATATCAAGATTCTGAACATCGAACTAAAAATAAAGTGTAATTTATTAGAAGTTCTGTACTAGAAATACTATGACTGGAGTCTATTTAAAATGTTTAATCTTGAATGATTTTTTTATTATTGTATAAATTAATGATTAAATGACTCATGAATATATGTTGTTTCATTACTGGATGAATCTGTGTTTTTTTAATGAATCTCTTGAATGATTCAATGACAAATACATGTGTTTAACAGTCACTTGTCAGCACCTACTGGTGTAATATCACTGATATAATCTTTATCTGAATTGTCAACTTTGTTTCAAATGATTTGCTCTATTTTGATAGCTACTGTAGACATCAGTGATTATATCCAAACTAAACTTTTATCCCAGTACTTCTTCGATCATTTAAATAATTCTAACAGAAAAAACGATAGGTGTTGTTCAAAAAGGTTGACACTGTTTTATTCCTACACATGACAACTGCCCTCTCTTTCTGGATCAGTAGGTACATTGACATGAAGCACTGTATTGCAAAAAAGCTCCATGTAAACAACTCAATCGAAATAAAAATGCTCAAACCGATTACGATTTCAATTACTTTAGAAAGGTAGGACAAATCTTTTCTAATCCATTACAAAGGACATGTAAACACTTGATCAAATTGATAACTGAACTAGAAAAGTTTTGCGCATGTGTAATGAAGTAGAAATGACATATGATGCACAAAATGAGCTGATGTTGTTGTAATATTATATTAAAGAACATAATAAATGACTGCAATGTCAATCAAAAATTCTCTTTCTACTTATCAACTGTGAAGTGGTATAAGACAACATTGTCCAAGTGACCGTTTCAGACTCTGATTTGCAGACACCTTGTTTTAAGCATGAGAAAGGGTGTTTTTATTGCTTGGTTATATAGCAGCACAACACAAAGCTTTGTGGCTCGTAATCAGGAATCGAAAAAGATAAGATGTTAAGTTTGCTTTTTAAAACAAATTGATGGTTACACTAGTCAAAGCTTGTGTTCACATCTGTTAAGATAGTTGTCTACGTCTCCTACGATTAAAATTAATGGCTCGTGCGTTGGCTGCGACATACGTAAACCTATCAACATCCATCGCCATGACTTATCGTGAGATGAAAAAAATTACATTTTAGTCTCATAACATTGGTTAATGAAACTGCTGTAATTTCGCAACATTGTTTTATCAACAACATCGCAAAAGTTTTGTGCAAATCCGTAATGGAAATGCACCTAGTGTACTTTCTATACTGGATCCGGCGCGGCACGGCACGGCACAATAAATCCCAGCTGGCAAACTGATGCCTTGTTTTATTTATGATGTACTGACAAAGTTTAAAGGGGTCATTGGGTGCCCATTTTCCACAAGTTTATATGATTCTTTAGGGTCTTAATGAGAAGTCTTTAACATACTTTGGTTAAAATTTCTCAGTGGTAGTGTAAAAAAAACCCCACCCATTTTACCATCAGCCCTTTATAGAGTGAGCCATTCTGTTCCATGTTCCTTTAAACGCTAATGAGCTCTGCCACCCCGCCTCTATCTCCTGTGGGGCGACGATCAGTAATGTTTACTTTAGCCGCATTTAACCGCAAAACTTGCTAACTAGCACATTATTAAGAAAAGGCGAATTGCAAAGATGCATAAGAAACACCCATATACTCACTTCTGCTGTAGGTGAAACTAGATTACAAATGATTCGCGTGAACATAGACGCATTTATTTAGGCTGCCGGGCACATTTCCTTCAAAAACAAAAGTAATGTTAATCCTCTGCATCTCAGATGTCGGGAGTAAATGATGAGTGCTACTATGTGCATTACTGCATCCAACAATAGAACACCTCAATTGCTCAATCGGAGATTCCCCTGCACTGGAGTCGAAACAATAATGGTGGTCGGACTGTTCTCAGCGCTCACTTGGCTCAGTTAGGGTGGGTTTAAGTTAAGACTGTCATGTCAATCAACTATCATGGAAGTGGCCTTGGTCCGTGTGACATCACACCGACAAGACACTGACAATGACCATATTTGAAAAAAGGCATATTACTTGGATTACATTGGATTTTTCCCTTAATTAAGATTTAAAAAATTCCACTGTGTAAATTTATATCATTATAGGGTGGTTGTGTACACACACTGTCAACACACATTTATGTTCAAACTTGTAAAAATAGGTTTTGCATCCGATGACGCCTTTAAATGATTTTCAATGGTCGCTTGGCCACATCTAGTGTAGACAGACTTTAGCTGTCACGCCATGACAACTGTCACCTCTGTGTTAGTCATTTACGAATAAGATTAAGTGGGGTTTGGATCGAGATTATGAACTTTAAGATTATGAACTTTAATTGATTAATCGTGCAGCTCTAATTTCTGATAATATATGTGTCTCTATCTATTTATGATAATATTTGAAGAGAAACATTACACTTTTAATTCAGAATCATAACTATACATTGTATCAAATGTATAGTTCACTCAAAAATGAAAATTGTCATCATTTATTCACCCTTATGTTGTTCCAAACGTTGGTAACTAGACAGTTGATGGGCCCCAATGATTTCCATAATATTTTTTTCCTACTATAAAAGTTAATGGCTACTATGAACTGTTTAGTTATCAACATTCTTCAAAAAATATTTTTGTCTTCAACAGAAGAAAGAAATTCATACAGGTTTGGAAAAACATAAGGGTGATGAAGGGTAAATGATGCCAGAACTTTCATTTTGGGGTGAACGTTCCTTACCAGAAGTGAGAGTGCAATGTAGCAGATAAAGGACAATCCTCCTCCAAATTGGCAGTGATCAGCTGGGTCCTTGGTGAATCTGTAGTGGGGTGGGCCCGATGAGTCCTTAAAAAGAATAATTTCTTTTTTTACCATTCCTTTACAATCTTAAACAAAACATATTTAAATTGTACTGAAACTTGCCATTATAAGCCATTTAGGCAAACAAACTGTCAGCTTTGAAACTGTTAGTTATGATCGAAACATGAACCTAATGCATAACAATACCATCAGAAAAATGTGAATCCCCAAAAGAAAGACAAAGAGGATTCACAAAAAAATTGACTCTTCCCGTAGATATCATAGCAAGGTAAATATAACTGTATCTTAAAACAGCTGTATCTTAAAAAAATTTGTACACCACAATTAAATCTACCATAATATAATTTTACCTGCAGTTGCATTTATCCTGATATGACACATCTGAAGGCTGTGATGTTCTCCAGTGAATAAAATAAAGGACTGAAGATGGTGACAAGTTCTATTTCCTTTTCTTTGGGCCACCTCAGAAAAAGAAAGACAACAGGGAAAAAAAGTTACTCAGATTTTCTATCACCAGTGGAGGAAATGTGTTACAAATGTACTTATAATGATTATAATCATAATTCAGGTCTGGAAACAATGGTTAAAACTGATTAACATTTTACTGTAGTCTCTGTATTGGGTGCCTGTTTTCCCTGAAAAACGTGTGCTTGATCTAAAAATGTGAACCAATATCTTATCATTAGAAGTTATCAGTATTTGAAGAGGTGAAGTAAAAATATATACTCAGAAACGGTCATCTACACAAACATAACACTCTCATACAACACTTCAACTCTCCTGTATATTCCAGTGTTTTTGAGTGTGAATTACAGTTTAATCACTTACTTCACCTATTCCAGTGCTCCTTTACTTCTCATGCGTTTGAGTTTTAAACTAAACATTAATACACACAAACACACACCAACTTCCCCTGGTGAAAAAACAGCATATGCTGGTTAGGTATGTTTTGATGCTGGTTTTTGCTGGTCATGTTGCTGGTCAAGGACCAGCATGAACCAGCAAATGACCAGCAAAAACCAGCATCAAAACATACCTACCAGCATATGTAAACACTAATTTACACTGAAATACGTGCTAATATCACCAGCGCGCTAATATGCTAATCGCGATTAACCTCTCCCTTTAATTTCCTCTCACTCATATTCATTAATTGTGGGTACAAATCATAACTTTATGATGGTTTGACTGAAAAATGTTTTGTTACCTGACATCGCCATGTTTTCAGGATCTCACACATCCAGTCTGCCCCTTCTTCCGTGTTCACATTCCAGCTTCTGTTCTCCATTGACATCTCACAGTTCAAATTAGTTTACAATAAGAATGTAACAGGCACAATCAGGAACTGAGCGCGTAATCTTGCGGATCAGTAGCAGCACATCACCAAACTGATTAGTATATTTTCAAACTGCACTAGTAAAAGGCGCGCGAGGCTGTCATTGGCCAGTTTGGTGAATGACAGTCACATTAACCAATCCTGATGAACGCAACAGGTGAAACAACCAATAGAAATTGTTTCAGAGTGGTAATGGAAAATAAACTTTTTTTTAACAAACGTGTGTGTATTTAGTTTTATTTTTTTGGTCAAACAGGGTTTTCATGACAGTGTATGAATAAAAATGTAATAGTGATATGTAAAAGTCCACACAGAAGCTCACTGCTCTTTTGAGATTAAAACTGTATCTATTATAATTATTGTTACTAAGGCTAATAATTAAAATTATACATATACATTTTGATTTTGAAGAGGTGTTTTGATCAAAATATCGTAAAATGCTAATAAATAAAATGTTAATAATCATAATTATTCAAAAGCCAGATATTTCTTGTTACAGACATGACATTTATTCAACATTATTTTTATTATTATTATTTTTATTTATTTATTTTTTTTTAAAGATTTTTTGTTAAAAACAAATTTGAATGATTTAGCATTATACATTATCGATTTGTGTCAATGTTAAAACAGCAGCTGACATTATTTCAATCATATTTCATCTTTGAAGGTCGGTCATGTGCCAACTAGACTGAAAAGAAAAGTCTGTACTGTTGGTTCAAAAAGAAAACTGAACACAAAACACAATATGCTAACTGAATGAAACAGCACTTTATTCTGAACCCCTGTATCATATGCTGCAAATACGATTTCTGGATATACATTGGATTTTTCCCATCAGAAACATAAATGTCCATTCTGTCTTTCTTCTGTCTGTCCACTGACATTTGTTAAGACATTTGCTTTAAACATTACGGTGTTTACAATAACTTTTGTTAACTCTAAAATACATAAATCCACTTTACCAGCTAAATTACTATTAATAGAAATGCCATGCTACCGCACAAATGGAAGTTCAAAGACAATATTTTAAAAATGGTGAATAAGGTCAATACTGTACACACATAGATCCCAAACTCCACCTAGTACCTATATGTGTACTACCTAGGGCCAATGCAGTCAGCCTATATGGGGCTGATTATGTTTGCTCATGTCCCCTATTGGATAACCAGACATGGCACTACCTGGGGACACATTCAGCACATGATTTCTAAATTGCCTAAAATAACCAGGTGTTGGTTGTTTTCACTGTGCTGATTGATTATTGTACAACATCAAAGTACCGCAAGAGCTATGCAGAGCAGATGCTCCATCCTTTCGAATCATTCTCGCGGTACTTTGTTGTCATGCAATGATCCATTGCCGCAGCACAAGCAACCAACCTGGTTAATTTAAGCAATATAGAAATCCTGTGCAGAATATGTCCCCAGAAAGCGGCACGTTTGGTCACCCTACCACATGATGGGAAGATCACTACCCCATATGTATTTCCCCATTCACAACCCATACAGTGCTTACCCATGTGGGTACTACCTTGAGCCCATGTAGCCAACCTATAAAGGACTGATTGTGTATGCCCATGTCTGACCCATATAGTTTGGCAAGAGGGCCCTACACGTCTTTCACTGTTCAGAACCCATACAAAGATTACTTATGTGGGTACTACCTTGGGCCCATGTAGGCAGCCCATATGGGATTGATTGTGTTTACCCATGTTCTACCTATATGGTTTGACCAAGAGGGCCCCATATGTGTTTCCCCATTCAGAACCCATATAGAGGTAGCCTTTGTGGGTACTACCTTGGGCCCATGTAGGAAGCCTATATGGGACTGATTGTGTCTGCCCATGTTTTACCCATATGGTTTGACCAAGAGGGCCCCATATGTGTTTCCCCATTCAGAACCCATATAGAGGTAGCCTTTGTGGGTACTACCTTGGGCCCATGCAGGCAGCCTATATGGGACTGATTGTGTCTGCCCATTTTTTACCCATATGGTTTGACCAAGAGGGCCCCATATGTGTTTCCCCATTCAGAACCCATATAGAGGTAGCCTTTGTGGGTACTACCTTGGGCCCATGTAGGAAGCCTATATGGGACTGATTGTGTCTGCCCATTTTTTACCCATATGGTTTGACCAAGAGGGCCCCATATGTGTTTCCCCATTCAGAACCCATATAGAGGTAGCCTTTGTGGGTACTACCTTGGGCCCATGTAGGCAGCCTATATGAGACTAATTGTGTTTGCCCATGTTTTACCCATATGGTTTGAGCAAGAGGGCCCCATATGTGTTTCCCCATTCAGAACCCATATAGAGGTAGCCTTTGTGGGTACTACCTTGGGCCCATGTAGGCAGCCTATATGGGACTGATTGTGTCTGCCCATTTTTTACCCATATGGTTTGACCAAGAGGGCCCCATATGGGTTTCCCCATTCAGAACCCATATAGAGGTAGCCTTTGTGGGTACTACCTTGGGCCCATGCAGGCAGCCTATATGGGACTGATTGTGTCTGCCCATTTTTTACCCATATGGTTTGACCAAGAGGGCCCCATATGTGTTTCCCCATTCAGAACCCATATAGAGGTAGCCTTTGTGGGTACTACCTTGGGCCCATGCAGGCAGCCTATATGAGACTAATTGTGTTTGCCCATGTTTTACCCATATGGTTTGACCAAGAGGGCCCCATATGGGTTTCCCCAATCAGAACCCATATAGAGGTAGCCTTTGTGGGTCCCGCCTTGGGCCAGTGTAGGTAGCTTATTGGGACTGATTGTGTCTGCCCATATTTGACCCATATGGTTTGACCAAGAGGGCCCCATATGTGTTTCCCCGTTCAGAGCCCATATAGAGGTAGCCTTTGTGGGTACTACCTTGGGCCCATGTAGGCAGCCTATATGAGACTAATTGTGTTTGCCCATGTTTTACCCATATGGTTTGACCAAGAGGGCCCCATATGTGTTTCCCCATTCTGAGCCCATATAGAGGTGGCCTATGTGGGTACTACCTTGGGCCAGTGTAGATAGCCTATATGGGATTAATTGTGTTTTCCCATGTCTAACCCATTTGTTAAACTCATATGGGCCCCATTTGTGTTGCCCATTTCGAGCCCAAGCACTCATTTCCCATTTGTGACCCAACTAGGTCCCACATAGGGAGCCCATCTGTTTTTGACCGTGTGGGACCTACTTAGCTGACCCAAGTGGGCCCCAGATAAGATGCCTATTTTGGGACCATGCCCACTTGGTACCCATGTAGACCCAGCAGAAACCATGTGGGCCCCACATATACATGTTGGCTGGGATATTGGCCAGTGTTTCAGTTTCATTGTCTAACCCCTGTATGTCAGTATTGTACATTTAGTGTCTGTAAAAATGTCAATAAATGTACATTTTGTAGAACCACATTTTACGTCGCGTTGTTATATGTATTGTACCCTGTAACTTCGTTGAACAAGAGGGGAACAATCGCCACTTTAATTTACAGCCCGCAGAGGGCACAATTACCCTGTAACTACATGGAACAAAAGTATAATTTCCCAGTAGTTTTAAAAAGCTTACGTAAAGATACACCAAACGTACGATTTAATAGAACGGGTACCTGTTAAGTTTTTTAAATTCATTATAAATTATTTGTATATCTGTTTGCTACCCCCTTATTACCCAAACGTAACCTCCCAGCAAACACAAAACGTTTTTACAACTTTTCACAACGTTGTATTTTGGTTGCAATTAGGTAATGTTGTAGTACAACGTTTTAAAAACGTTTTAAAAACGTTTTTTTTTTTTAAAATAAAAAATATGTAACCAAAATAAAACGTTTTAGAAACGTAAAAATACCAACCTGGAACGTTTTCTTTAAGTAGTCAAAAAACGTAAATATCACGTTCGTCTACTACGAAAATGAAACCAGACCAAACTACAACTTTCGGGGGATGTTTTATTCAGGTGTTAAAATAACGTAATATGCACGTTGGAGTAAAACGTTTTAAAAACGTCATGAAAGTACCCAAAATACAACCTTGCAAAAACTACGTTCTTAAAAGTACATGAAAAATGTATTTAAAAGGATTTAAAAGTAATAGGTGAATTTCAGTTGTATTTGCTCGTTTAATAATATCACGTTCGTCTACCACGAAAATGAAACCAGACCAAACTACAACTTTCGGGGGACGTTTTATTCAGGTGTTAAAATAACGTAATATGCACGTTGGAATAAGACGTTTTAAAAACGTCATGAAAGTACCCAAAATACAACCTTGCAAAACTGTTCTGTTTGTGTAAAAATATCAGTAAAATAAGCGATATTTTAACATTAACTCGATTTAGTGACTGAGTACCAGATAGTCTGAGCAATATCAAAAGGACTTAAAAGTAATATGTGAATCCTTACTTTCAGTTGTCTTTGCTCATTCCCAGCTGGCATTTTAACGTGGAGTCAGCGTTGAATCAACGTTAGGTGTCAGTGTTGGATAACCGTTGGATTTTGTTTAGATTTTGCAAATCGAATCAACGTTGAAATATCAACGTCATTCCAACGTCACGTTTGTCAACATAGGTGAATTTGCCAACATTGAATCAATATTGATTTTAGTTTAGATTTTGCAAATCCAATCAACGTTAAAATTTCAACGTCACTAAAGTCCTGCTTTTCAACAGTTTATTGATCAGCATTGTTTGGATGTTGGAACGTTATTTTTCTACTGACAGCGGAGGCCCAATTCGGTATTAATAAATGCTATTCATAGTAATAAAAATTTTAATATTAATACCCTTAGCATTACTCTCAATAAAGCAGTCATAAATGCAACTTGCTAAAGTCTTTTCTCCCCACAGAAAACCTTTAGGATACAGAAAACGCTTAAGGGAAGCTAATGGACAAATTAAGACGGTATTTGTAGTTACAATGGTTTAAGTATAGTAACCATGGTTAATTTGTTTGCTGCTTGTTTAAAGAAAAATATATAATAAGTTTTTGAAAGGAAAAATAAAACAAAGAAGTCACGTAGCCTAGTCCCATTTTATTCAGAAATAATAGTACCAGCAGGCCTACAGCGTGTTATAATACCAACATTATGAACACACATAGCCTAGGCTATTTTAGTTCGGCGCACTCCACAAACCCTTTAAATTTAACCGTATTCAGAACAGACCAAAAACCAAAACCAAAAAACTATAACTTATTCATTTTTAACGAATAAATATAATATAATGCAGTATATAATAATAGGTATAAGCTTATAGCTATAAATAAACTAAGAGAAATAATTTAAAGCGAAACTGAAAGCATGGGCTCACGTATCGCTCTCCTTCAGCACAAATCCAAATGTTTCCATATTCGCAATGTATTTGCAGCTAAACCATTAAATTAACCGGGTTTTGTACGTTCTAATATCGACATGAAAAAAACATAGTGAACAAAAATGTGCCGCAGTGGATTGGACCGGTGCACAGACTAATACAGACTATTTAAACTGACTAGTGTAACTTTGTATCTGTTTGGGTGATTCTGTGTATTATTTTAATAATTATTTTAATATAAAAACTGTAAAAAAAATATATATATATATAAAAACTGTCTTCCATAAAGAAAAATACCTTGTACGAGTTATTGTTTTTCATGTTTAAAATAGGAGAATGCAATATCCAAACGACTGCAAATGCAACATTTATTTTATATAGCAGTTCAACAAAAAGGGTAATATTAAGTGACATTTTAAATGTAGCCTACATTTTAAACACATGATGTTTGTTATATTTAACGAAATAATAATAGTTCCAACGAAATCCGCAACAGAACTGGCGTGTCTCCAAGCAACAGCGGTGTTTCCTTTCTGAATTAATATGCAGCTTTGAACAATTCGGAGAGTCCGTGATTAATAACCCATTCATAACTACAACCATTTGCTTAGTTATTGAATGAATGAATGAATGAATGAATGAATGAATGAATGAATGAATGAATGAATGACGCGACGCCTTGCTCATTAAGACAGTGACATGCCGCCACCTACTGGAACGTTTGAGAACCACTTTAATGGATTACTTCATTAATTGCCTATTTTTAATAAAACATAAAATGTTGGCTTTTTATATCATTGTCTTCTTATATTAAGCTAAGGTACATTGGATATATTTTTAATAATTCCATATTTGGTCTTTTTTTATCAACTTCATAAAGCCGCGTTTTCTTTATGGGAGGAAAAGGCTTAACATGCAATTTAGAGCTTTCTGTTCATATTCAGGGCTTACCTGCTTTCCTACATTTAAAATGTATAACAAACTGTATACCGAGTTCGGCCTTTTATACTCTATTATCCCGTTAAGTTTTCTTTCTGGGGGATACGCTTAACGTGCAATTTAGCGGGTTACGTTTATATACTGAGCTATTCTGGTATATAAGGTGTGTACTGAACTTGGTCCTACAGTGGTTTACATTTTAGAATGTCCCAAAATCGTGCCTTGATGTATTTATATAATAGCCTACTTGAGTCCAAGTTCAGAATCAAACTCTATGAGTCACTCAATTGCTAACGTGCAATGTAGGAACCACTACAAGCTGTAAAGTTAACAGATAGTGTTTGTCCGAACTCAACTGGTTTTGCGAGAGAACGCAAAAGTTTTGCGAGGGAACGCAAAAAACTTTGCGAGAGAACGCAAAGTTTTGCGAGGGAACGCAAAGTTTTGCGAGAGAACGCAAAAAAATCTGAAAAATATTTTTCCTCCCACCCTGATTTTTTTTCACTCACTCTGATTTTTTTCACCACCATGTCCCTTAAGGGGCTCCGTAATTATCTGATTTAAAACCAGGTCTATTTCAATGTTGATTAAACAGGAGCAAAAAAAAAAAAAACTTGGTGAGCATCACTAAACTGGTTTGTTGTTTCTTTTCGTAATGTGCAAACAGAAATGAAACCAAACATGATTTGTGTGTCAGTTTGAATCTTTCAGCTAACCTGTCACTGATTGGCGCATGAACTAAAAAAAAAGCTCGGTCTACGCGTGCATATATCCCAGCCCACTGGGACCTGCTGTCCATCTGTTTACAGCAAGCGACTGTTCAGTTCGTTTCTAAGAAACGGATAAATTTACTGGGTATTCTTTAAACGCTATTCACATATTCATGAAAAACCGCAATTATCAGTTGCTGTGAAGTCTCTCTGTTAGATTTTGTGTATTTTTGGGGATAATCGTACTTGCTGCCGGTTTGGGTGCGGCCAGGGAAGGAGGAACCCATTGGGGATGCAGTAGAACAAAATAATATCTCAATTGATTTTTTTTTTTGGAATCTACACAGCCCTATAAAAACATGCAGAGGATGTTATTTCTATCTCTTTTGTTATTACTCTTCAACGGTAAGTGGTTTTCTGTCTTAGAAGTTGAAATGATGTTTTGTTTCATTTCAGATATCAGCTGCGACAAGTGCACTGTAAAATGCCCAGCCAACATGTATATGTGGGGCCCACATGGTTTCTGCTGGGTCTACATGGGTACCAAGTGGGCATAGTCCCAAAATAGGCATCTTATCTGGGGCCCACTTGGGTCAGCTAAGTAGGTCCCACACGGGCAAAAACAGATGGGCTCCCTATGTGGGACCTAGTTGGGTCACAAATGGGAAATGAGTGCTTGGGCTCGAAATGGGCAACACAAATGGGGCCCATATGAGTTTAACAAATGGGTTAGACATGGGAAAACACAATTAATCCCATATAGGCTACCTACACTGGCCCAAGGTAGTACCCACATAGGCCACCTCTATATGGGCTCAGAATGGGGAAACACATATGGGGCCCTCTTGCTCAAACCATATGGGTAAAACATGGGCAAACACAATCAGTCTCATATAGGCTACCTACACTGGCCCAAGGCGGGACCCACAAAGGCTACCTCTATATGGGTTCTGATTGGGGAAACCCATATGGGGCCCTCTTGGTCAAACAATATGGGTAAAAAATGGGCAAACACAATCAGTCTCATATAGGCTGCCTACATGGGCCCAAGGTAGCACCCAAAAAGGCTACCTCTATATGGGTTCTGAACGGGGAAACACATATGGGGCCCTCTTGGTCAAACCATATGGGTAAAACATGGGCAAACACAATTAGTCTCATATAGGCTGCCTACATGGGCCCAAGGTAGTACCCACAAAGGCTACCTCTATATGGGTTCTGAATGGGGAAACACATATGGGGCCCTCTTGGTCAAACCATATGGGTAAAAAATGGGCAGACACAATCAGTCCCATATAGGCTGCCTACATGGGCCCAAGGTAGTACCCACAAAGGCTACCTCTATATGGGTTCTAAATGGGGAAACACATATGGGGCCCTCTTGCTCAAACCATATGGGTAAAACATGGGCAAACACAATTAGTCTCATATAGGCTGCCTACATGGGCCCAAGGTAGTACCCACAAAGGCTACCTCTATATGGGTTCTGAAAGGGGAAACACATATGGGGCCCTCTTGGTCAAACCATATGGGTAAAAAATGGGCAGACACAATCAGTCCCATATAGGCTGCCTACATGGGCCCAAGGTAGTACCCACAAAGGCTGCCTCTATATGGGTTCTGAATGGGGAAACCCATATGGGGCCCTCTTGGTCAAACCATATGGGTAAAAAATGGGCAGACACAATCAGTCCCATGTAGGCTGCCTACATGGGCCCAAGGTAGTACCCACAAAGGCTACCTCTATATGGGTTCTGAACGGGGAAACACATATGGGGCCCTCTTGGTCAAACCATATGGGTAAAACATGGGCAAACACAATCAGTCCCATATAGGCTGCCTGCATGGGCCCAAGGTAGTACCCACAAAGGCTACCTCTATATGGGTTCTGAAGGGGGAAACACATATGGGGCCCTCTTGGTCAAACCATATGGGTAAAAAATGGGCAGACACAATCAGTCCCATATAGGCTGCCTGCATGGGCCCAAGGTAGTACCCACAAAGGCTACCTCTATATGTGTTCTGAATGGGGAAACCCATATGGGGCCCTCTTGGTCAAACCATATGGGTAAAAAATGGGCAGACACAATCAGTCCCATATAGGCTGCCTGCATGGGCCCAGGGTAGTACCCACAAAGGCTACCTCTATATGGGTTCTGAATGGGGAAACACATATGGGGCCCTCTTGGTCAAACCATATAGGTAGAACATGGGTAAACACAATCAATCCCATATGGGCTGCCTACATGGGCCCAAGGTAGTACCCACATAAGTAATCTTTGTATGGGTTCTGAACAGTGAAAGACGTGTAGGGCCCTCTTGCCAAACTATATGGGTCAGACATGGGCATACACAATCAGTCCTTTATAGGTTCGCTACATGGGCTCAAGGTAGTACCCACATGGGTAATCACTGTATGGGTTGTGAATGGGGAAATGCATATGGGGTAGTGATCTTCCCATCATGTGGTAGGGTGACCAAACGTGCCGCTTTCTGGGGACATATTCTGCACAGGATTTCTATATTGCTTAAATTAACCAGGTTGGTTGCTTGTGCTGCGGCAATGGATCATTGCATGACAACAAAGCACCGCGAGAATGATTCGAAAGGATGGAGCATCTGCTCTGCTCTGCATAGCTCTTGCGGTACTTTGATGTTGTACAATAATCAATCAGCACAGTGAAAACAACCAACACCTGGTTATTTTAGGCAATTTAGAAATCATGTGCTGAATGTGTCCCCAGGTAGTGCCATGTCTGGTTATCCAATAGGGGACATGAGCAAACATAATCAGCCCCATATAGGCTGACTGCATGGGCCCTAGGTAGTACACATATAGGTACTAGGTGGAGTTTGGGATCTATGTGTGTACAGTATTGACCTTATTCACCATTTTTAAAATATTGTCTTTGAACTTCCATTTGTGTGGTAGCATGGCATTTCTATCTAAGTAATTTAGCTGGTAAAGTGGATTGTATTTATGTATTTATGTATTTTAGAGAACAAAAGTTATTGTAAACACTGTAATGTTTAAAGCAAATGTCTTAACAAATGTCAGTAGACAGACAGAAGAAAGACAGAATGGACATTTATGTTTCTGATGGGAAAAATCCAATGTATATCCAGAAATCGTATTTGCAGCATATGATACAGGGGTTCAGAATAAAGTGCTGTTTCATTCAGTTAGCATATTGTGTTTTGTGTTCAGTTTTCTTTTTGAACCAACAGTACAGACTTTTCTTTTCAGTCTAGTTGGCACATGACCGACCTTCAAAGATGAAATATGATTGAAATAATGTCAGCTGCTGTTGTAACATTGACACAAATCGATAATGTATAATGCTAAATCATTCAAATTTGTTTTTAACAAAAAAATCTTAAAAAAAAAAAAAATAATAATAAAAATAATAATAACAAAAATAACAGATCTGTATGTTGAATAAATGTCATGTCTGTAACAAGAAATATCTGGCTTTTGAATAATTATGATTATTAACATTTTATTTATTACCATTTTACGATATTTTGATCAAAACACCTCTTCAAAA
This sequence comes from Labeo catla, assembly GCA_012976165.1. Classification (NCBI taxonomy): domain Eukaryota; kingdom Metazoa; phylum Chordata; class Actinopteri; order Cypriniformes; family Cyprinidae; genus Labeo; species Labeo catla. Next base: position 134,124 of record VONZ01001345.1, on the reverse strand, counting down.
TCCAAATGTATATGTATAATTTTAATTATTAGCATTAGTAACAATAATTATAATAGATAAAGTTTTAATCTCAAAAGAGCAGTGAGCTTCTGTGTGGACTTTTACATATCATTATTACATTTTTATTCATACACTGTCATGAAAACACTGTTTGACCAAAAAAATAAAACTAAATACACACAGGTTTGTTAAAAAAAAAAAAGTTTGTTTTCCATTACCACTCTGAAACAATTTCTATTGGTTGTTTTTACCTGTTGCTTTCATCAGGATTGGTTAATGTGACTGTCATTCACGAAACTGGCCAATGACAGCCTCGCGCGCCTTTTACTAGTGCAGTTTGAAAATATACTAATCAGTTTGGTGATGTGCTGCTACTGATCCGCAAGATTACGCGCTCAGTTCCTGATTATGTGTCTGTTAAATTCTTATTGTAAACTAACTTGAACTGTGAGATGTCAACGGAGAACAGAAGCTGGAATGTGAACACAGAAGAAGGGGTAGACTGGATGTGTGAGATCGCGAAAACATATGGCGATGTCAGGTAACAAAACATTTTTCAGTCAAACCATCATAAAGTTATGATAATGAATGTGAGTGAGAGGGAATTAAAGGGAGAGGCTAATCGCGATTAGCATATTAGCGCGCTGGTGATATTAGCACGTATTTCAGTGTAAATTAGTGTTTACATATGCTGGTAGGTATGTTTTGATGCTGGGATGCTGGTTTAAGCTGGTCATTTGCTGGTTCATGCTGGTCCTTGACCAGCAACATGACCAGCAAAAACCAGCATCAAAACATACCTAACCAACATATGCTGTTTTTTTCACCAGGGGAAGTTGGTGTGTGTTTGTGTGTATTAATGTTTAGTTTAAAACTCAAACGCATGAGAAGTAAAGGAGCACTGAAATAAGTGAAGTAAGTGATTAAACTGTAATTCACACTCGAAAACACTGGAATATATAGGAGAGTTGAGAGTGTTGTATGAGAGTGTTATGTTTTTGTAGATGACCGTTTCTGAGTATATTTTTTACTTCACCTCTTCAAATACTGATAACTTCTAATGATAAGATATTGGTTCACATTTTTAGATCAAGCACACGTTTTTCAGGGAAAACAGGCACCCAATACAGAGACTACAGTAAAATGTTAATCAGTTTTAACCATTGTTTCCAGACCTGAATTATGATTATAATCATTATAAGTACATTTGTAAGACATTTCCTCCACTGGTGATAGAAAATCTGAGTAACTTTTTTCCCTGTTGTCTTTCTTTTTCTGAGGTGGCCCAAAGAAAAGGAAATAGAACTTGTCACCATCTTCAGTCCTTTATTTTATTCACTGGAGAACATCACAGCCTTCAGATGTGTCATATCAGGATAAATGCAACTGCAGGTAAAATTATATTATGGTAGATTTAATTGTGGTGTACAAATTTTTTTAAGATACAGCTGTTTTAAGATACAGTTATATTTACCTTGCTATGATATCTATGGGAAGAGTCAATTTTTTTGTGAATCCTCTTTGTCTTTCTTTTGGGGATTCACATTTTTCTGATGGTATTGTTATGCATTAGGTTCATGTTTCGATCATAACTAATAGTTTCAAAGCTGACAGTTTGTTTATGTTGCCTAAATGGCTTATAATGGCAAGTTTCAGTACAATTTAAATATGTTTTGTTTAAGATTGTAAAGGAATGGTAAAAAAAGAAATTATTCTTTTTAAGGACTCGTTGGGCCCACCCCACTACAGATTCACCAAGGATCCAGCTGATCACTGCCAATTTGAAGGAGGATTGCCCTTTATCTGCTACATTGCACTCTCACTTCTGGTATGGATTCACTGACTTTTTGTAATGTGTGAGATGTTTTGATTTTAGTAAATGTAGTGATTTTGCTTAATTTTATTCTACATAATTTTCTTAAAAGGAACGTTCACCCCAAAATGAAAGTTCTGGCATCATGTACCCTTCATCACCCTTATGTTTTTCCAAACCTGTATGAATTTCTTTCTTCTGTTGAAGACAAAAAGATTTTTTGAAGAATGTTGATAACTAAACAGTTCATAGTAGCCATTAACTTTCATAGTAGGAAAAAAATATTATGGAAATCATTGGGGCCCATCAACTGTCTAGTTACCAACGTTTGGAACAACATAAGGGTGAATAAATGATGACAATTTTCATTTTTGAGTGAACTATACCTTTGATACAATGTATAGTTATGATTCTGAATTAAAAGTGTAATGTTTCTCTTCAAATATTATCATAAATAGATAGAGACACATATATTATCAGAAATTAGAGCTGCACGATTAATCAATTAAAGTTCATAATCTCGATCCAAACCCCACTTAATCTTATTCGTAAATGACTAACACTGTGTCTAAAACAGAGGTGACAGTTGTCATGGCGTGACAGCTAAAGTCTGTCTACACTAGATGTGGCCAAGCGATCATTGAAAATCATTTAAAGGCGTCATCGGATGCAAAACCTATTTTTACAAGTTTGAACATAAATGTGTGTTGACAGTGTGTGTACACAACCACCCTATAATGATATAAATTTACACAGTGGAATTTTTTTAATCTTAATATGGGAAAAATCCAATGTAATCCAAGTAATATGCCTTTTTTCAAATAAGGTCATTGTCAGTGTCTTGTCGGTGTGATGTCACACCGACCAAGGCCGCTCCCACGATAGTTGATTGACATGACAGTCTTAACTTAAACCCACCCTAACTGAGCCGAGTGAGCGCTGAGAACAGTCCGACCACCATTATTGTTTCGACTCCAGTGCAGGGGAAGACAAGACTATCTCCGATTGAGCAATTGAGGTGTTCTATTGTTGGATGCAGTAATGCACATAGTAGCACTCATCATTTACTCCCGACATCTGAGATGCAGAGGATTAACATTACTTTTGTTTTTGAAGGAAATGTGCCCGGCAGCCTAAATAAATGCGTCTATGTTCACGCGAATCATTTGTAATCTATTTTCACCTACAGCAGAAGCGAGTATATGGGTGTTTCATATGCATCTTTGCAATTCGCCTTTTCTTAATAATGTGCTAGTTAGCAAGTTTTGCGGTTAAATGCGGCTAAAGTAAACATTACTGATCGTCACCCCACAGGAGATAGAGGCGGGGTGGCAGAGCTCATTAGCGTTTAAAGGAACATGGAACAGAATGGCTCACTCTAAAAAGGGCTGATGGTAAAATGGGTGGTTTTTTTTTTTTACACTACCACTGAGAAATTTTAACCAAAGTATGTTAAAGACTTCTCATTAAGACCCTAAATAATCATATAAACTTGTGGAAAATGGGCACCCAATGACCCCTTTAAACTTTGTCAGTACATCATAAATAAAACAAGGCATCAGTTTGCCAGCTGGGATTTATTGTGCCGTGCCGTGCCGCGCCGCGCCGCGCCGCATCCAGTATAAAAAGTACACTAGGTGCATTTCCATCACGGATTTGCACAAAACCTTTGCGATGTTGTTGATAAAACAATGTTGCGAAATTACAGCAGTTTCATTAACCAATGTTATGAGACTAAAATGTAATTTTTTTTCGTCTCACGATAAGTCATGGCGATGGATGTTGATAGGTTTACGTATGTCGCAGCCAACGCACTAGCCATTAATTTTAATCGTAGGAGACGTAGGCAACTATCTTAACAGATGTGAACACAAGCTTTGACTAGTGTAACCATCAATTTGTTTTAAAAAGCAAACTTAACATCTTATCTTTTTCGATTCCTGATTACGAGCCACAAAGCTTTGTGTTGTGCTGCTATATAACCAAGCAATAAAAACACCCTTTCTCATGCTTAAAACAAGGTGTCTGCAAATCAGAGTCTGAAACGGTCACTTGGACAATGTTGTCTTACACCACTTCACAGTTGATAAGTAGAAAGAGAATTTTTGATTGACATTGCAGTCATTTATTATGTTCTTTAATATAATATTACAACAACATCAGCTCATTTTGTGCATCATATGTCATTTCTACTTCATTACACATGCGCAAAACTTTTCTAGTTCAGTTATCAATTTGATCAAGTGTTTACATGTCCTTTGTAATGGATTAGAAAAGATTTGTCCTACCTTTCTAAAGTAATTGAAATCGTAATCGGTTTGAGCATTTTTATTTCGATTGAGTTGTTTACATGGAGCTTTTTTGCAATACAGTGCTTCATGTCAATGTACCTACTGATCCAGAAGAGAGGGCAGTTGTCATGTGTAGGAATAAAACAGTGTCAACCTTTTTGAACAACACCTGTCGTTTTTTCTGTTAGAATTATTTAAATGATCGAAGAAGTACTGGGATAAAAGTTTAGTTTGGATATAATCACTGATGTCTACAGTAGCTATCAAAATAGAGCAAATCATTTGAAACAAAGTTGACAATTCAGATAAAGATTATATCAGTGACATTACACCAGTAGGTGCTGACAAGTGACTGTTAAACACATGTATTTGTCATTGAATCATTCAAGAGATTCATTAAAAAAACACAGATTCATCCAGTAATGAAACAACATATATTCATGAGTCATTTAATCATTAATTCATACAATAATAAAAAAAATCATTCAAGATTAAGCATTTTAAATAGACTCCAGTCATAGTATTTCTAGTACAGAACTTCTAGTAAATTACACTTTATTTTTAGTTCGATGTTCAGAATCTTGATATCTGTTTGAATCTAAACAAAAATGGGATACACTATATATCCAGAATCATGCAGCTCTAATTTAAGTTATTAAAACTGACACTCTTAAAGGAATAGTTGACAAAAACAAAAAAATCTGTCGTCATTTACTCGCCCTTGAGTTGCTCCAAGTAAAAGTTATTATTTTGTAGTATTTTAACATAAGTAACATAATATTTCACCGTTTACTAAACACATTGTAGAAAGGTTATTGGAATAGCCTGTAAACAAGCACCTTTGCTTTTACTGTGTTGTTTTCCTTATTGTAGTGGAGGGCAGCATCTTCATACCTCATCTTCCTGAAAAATTTAAAAATGTCCTATTTTTAAATATATTTGTTTTGCAGAGGCTGTTAAGAAGACTGCACTGATGTCAAAGATCAACCAGCAAGAATCTGAGAGGGAACTCTCAAAATGGTTTACTGGGACAAGAGACAGAGGAGGACTGAGGGTGTCTAGAATGCACAAATGTCTGTCTGCAGTGTAAGCAGTACTGAAAAATGTATAGTTGCTGCTGCTGTTTCTTACTGTCTCTGTTTTCTATGTGCAAATGTTCAAAGCTTTCAGTTTGTTAACTTTACCAATTAAATGATTTTAACAGTTAGGTATCAGAATATAGCATATGATGAGTAGTTTCAATAAAATTGAAATTTGAAAAGATTTCAATCTCACTGTGTACTGCTGAATGCTAATGCTTTAAAACTTTAAAACTTTTTTTTTTAATCCCACTTGCAAGCCATACTTTATCCCATGTAGTTCCCACATAGAGTTTGAAGATGGGACCTAGGTAGGTTTTGTGTATGTTTCATAGTTGGGCCCCACCTTAAACCCAGGTAAATCCTGCATAAAACCCACATTCGTAAATTGCATGGGGCCAACATGGAACCCGTGGACAAACCCATGTAAAACCCATATTTAAATGGAACCCAGATGGGTTTTGCATATGATCCCTAGATGGGCCCCACCTAAAGCCCAGGTAAATCCTGCATAAAACCCACATGGGTATGTTGCATGGGGCCAACATGGAACCCGTGGACAAACCCACTTAAAACCCATATTTCAGCCCATGTAGTAAAGATGGGGCCAAGATGGGTCTTTTGCATGTTGCCCAGTTGGGGCCCACCTGTTGGCAAGTGTAATCCCACATGAAACCCATGTGGGCAATTGGCATGGGGCCATTATGGAACCCACGGACAATCCCATACAGAGCCCATTTTTCAGCCCATTTCAAACCCACATGGGCCCCACATGTAAATGTTAGCTGGGTTAAAGCTGGGACCGAGATGGGTCCTGCAAATGTTTCCCAGTTGGGTCCCACCAAGTGGCAAGTGCAGTCCCATATGGAATCCATGTGGGCAATTGGCATGGGGCCATTATGGAACCCACGGACAATCCCATATAGAGCCCATTTTTCAGCCCATGTCAAACCCACATGGGCCCCACAATCAAATGTTAGCTGGGTTAAAGCTGGGACCAAGATGGGTCTTGTGCATGTTGCCCAGTTGGGTCCCACTTTGTGACAAGTTCAATCCTATATGAAATCCACGTGGGCAGTTAACATGGGGCCATTACGGAACCCGCGGACAATCCTATATGGGGCCCATTTTTCAGCCCAGTTCATACCCATATGGGCCCCACATACAAATGTTGGCTGGGTCGCACCCCGGACCTGAGCGGGGAGCGCGTGCGGCCGCCGGACTCCGCCCCTTACCTGGACCCTTCCCTTTTGGAACACTACCCCTCCTTCACGGAACCCCGGCACTTCGAGGACACCAGATCCCCCTTTTATTTTGGACACTTTTCCCCCTTTTTGGACACTTTGTTTTATTGTTTAATAAAAGCCTCTCCGAGGCCTGACGTCACGCCCACTGTGTCTGTCGCTTTGCTCCGCCCCCGTGACAATATATATATATATGATGAGTATGTTGCAGACATCAGGACCCTAAACCTTCATACCAACTTGTGGAATGGGCATGCAATGTCCCCTTTAATGAAAATCCTGACTTTTATATTAGTCTTCTGTGCACGACTGCTTTCTTGAAAATGCATTAGCAAGCAGCTCAGTCTGACTTCATTTTGTTTCCATCTCATACTATTTGCTTATTACATTGCATTTATTCTGTGTTGTTAACTTTTAATGCATTTTCTGGGGCAAAATGTTGTGATTATACTGCATTCATTCACCTTTTCTAAATATGAAGAATCTATGAGGCACATCAGGGTACTTCTCCTCTGTGATTCATACATCATGGATCTATCTTTATCTGGGTGATTCACATTTCACGCTAATTTCATCAATCTCAAAACCCCTACTACTCAGAAACAACAAACTCTTCATTCATCAGCCAACTGTGGATCTCTTTGCACATATGCACATCACACCATATGTTTAGCGTAGCTTCATCTATCAGCAGTGAGGGATCATTCACATGTGATGAATGCAAGGCAATGAACAGGCTGATGGAGAAGATCACAGACACGCGTGTGAACGCTAGCTGCTGTTAGTGAGAATAAAAAGCTGTCAGTTATTGTTTCAGGAACAGTTATGGGTGACAACTAGGCCTCACAGCTGCAGTTAAAAGCAACATTACTATCCTCTGAAATTCAGCCTCTTAAGATAAGTTCCCAGTTGAGGTCCTGACCCACCACGAGAACCTCTGAGATAAATGAACATTCTTTTCTTTACTCCAAATCACGAAACATTGTTGTACAGTCTGCATTCATCAGTTCATAAGTGAAGCAACATATACATGGTTCAAAATCATGCAAGGAATGTGTTCAGGAACCGCAGAAGCAGACAATGTTGTTGCTTATGAGGAAACAGCGACTAAGCTTTGCTTTAATGTTAAAGTGAAATGGACATTGGCATAAGCTTAGTAAGAGAAAGATTATTCATGCAGTGCGAATCAGAACGCATATTCACATAGGGTTACATAAGAAATGCAAAGCGGATGCTCGTGTTAAGCAGAAACACTTAAAGAGCGAGAATATTTATTTGACCTTAAGATACTAATATAAGTTAATGAGTTAAATCAAGCAGTGACAAACAAACCATAGCTTCACCTTAAGTTATTTGTAGCAGTCAATGAGCTTGATTGTGCATAAGAAACAATACCTTAATTTACCGGTGTAGCATATTAAGTAATACTTAGTGTGAGAAAATGCCATTTTATATTAAAGTTAGTTTCACAGGGATGTTAACAGAACAAAGATGAACTAAAAACATGCTATGAATGAGAATATAATGTTTCATGAACTTGATCAATGAATTCATTCATGCAATTAGAGTGATTACCTATTCATGTTCAACCGGGCTAAGCAGTCATGACCGTAAGCAGCTTACAGAGTAGTTTTTCATGCACACTGGTGTCATTTTGCCTTGGTGGGAGCATTCACATCTTTTTTAATTAGGAAATCTAAAATTACTGCAACTCACGGCAACCAGACGCAGCATGCTAATAATTCCTGAAAGACAGGCCTGGGCAGCTCTAGCCCTCGAGATCCTCTCTCCTGCAGAGTTTAGCTCCAACCCTGATCAGTTTCACCTGCCTGTTGCTTCCTATTAATATTGAAGAGCTTGATTATAGCCAGTTGAGGTAAACTCTGCAGGACAGTGGATCTCGAGGGCCAGTCTCTTCACCCCTGCTGTAAGGCTGTGCTGTAATGTAGCTGCACAGATCAGTGTTTCCCAGTCCTGTTCCTGGAGGCACACCAACTCTACACGTTTTAGATGTATCCCTAATCTGACTCATCTATTCCAGGTTTTGGAGTCTCTACTAGCAAGCTGATGAGTTGAATCAGGTGTGCTTGAGTAGGAAAAATATGTAGTGTTGGTGTGCCTTCAGGAACAGGGTTGGGAAACAGTGGGCTAAAGCACACCACACCAACAGCAGTGTAGTATGCGTCATTGATCATTATATTAAAGTTAAAATATTTCAGTGCATTCATAATGTGTTCTGCAAGTGTCAGGTTTCTCTGGTGACTGAAACTTCTAATGGCTGCAGCAGTGACGCGATGGCTTTGCCTCTTGGTTTGGAAAGCAGGTCGTGTTCCACCATATTGTGCATTTGTGTAGACGCTATGCACATGACGTCATAGACTAAAGTCGCTGCGACTACACCAACTGAGTGGCAGAAAGACTGAGTAACAGCATTAGTGTTCAGCTTGAAACACTTCCAAAATGGGAAAGAACACTTGTTCAATTAACTGTACAAATGAGTTCAATAAAAAAAAAAAAAAGACTGCCAAAAACTACGGAAAATAGAAGCAGATGGATTACTGTAATTTGCAAAAACTACTGGAATCCAGGCACCCAAAAGTGGATTTGTAGCTACTAGGGATGACACAATACTCAATATAATATTGAACTGTTACGACAACATCCACAGTTCAATACGTGCTTGTGAATTGCGTTTTTTCGTTTTTGCATTTAAATAATTTCCTTGTTTTATTCCTCTCGAAATTTGTTGTGTGTGCCATAGTGATGCCTTTATTCATATTAGAGATTTCCTGGCTGGAACGTCATCAGTGTTATCTCTTTGACACATATTTTCTGCACGAGGGCGCCCTCTGGCGTCCAGTATGAATGAAACCCATCCTATTTTGTGTAAAAATCTGAAAAATAATGAAGCAGACATATAATAATCCACACGTTTTCCAGTGTACAGAGGTTTACAGGAGTATTTCGTTGTTAATTAGATGTGCAAAAAAAAAAAAAAAGATGGTTCAGAACGGAACCAAAAACCATGGTTAGAAACCGAGGTACATATTGAACTGTGGACTAACTGTATTGTTGCATCACTAGTAGCTACTGTTTTGTGTCATGTTTGTTGAATTTGGAGTTAAAGTCATACCCTGAGTCATATATTGTATTGACTAGTCATTAATTAAACATTTGTATCTTATATTCTTTGTAAATTGTAAAGTGTTTACCAGCATTTATTAAAACAACAACAACAGCAACAACAACAACAACAACAAACATTATGATGAGGCTTGTGTTCTACAAAGATTAGACAATGTAATGTCTAATAGTCTGTAATGTCTAATGTCTACTAGTAATATACACTAGTTGCTTATTAGCAAGCATATTACTAGCATATTGGGTGTTAATAGTACTTATAAAACACATATCAATGCCTTATTCTGCATGACCATATTTTAGATCCCTTAATCCACCCCATACCTAAACTCAACAGCTACCCTGCTGACTATTAATAAGCAGCAAATTTAAGAGTTTGACGCAGAAGTCATAGTTAATAATTAGTTAATAGTGAGAATTGATCCCTAAACTAAAGTGTGACCAATATATTGAAACAATCATAATCATCATAATCATCAGTTTAATTTCACCAACAAATCCTGTACAACCAGCACAACCATAGTCATTTACATAAAGTACATAATTTTAGGGCTGGGTGATATAATGACAAAATAAATGATTCTTTGGATTTATGTCTAGCTATATTATAGATTGATGTCTGACAGACATCAAGGATGTGCTTTATACATTTCCCTGGCATTGAAATCACATACAAACATATGTCAGAGAAACTTGAAACCTAGAAACATGTCACTGTCTTTTGACTACTAGTTCTTTGGTAAGCTGTAGCCTAAGTATCACTGTCAAGTCACACTGCCTTTAATTTTAGCTGGTAATAGTTTGTTTCTAGTTGTTTTCAGTTTCTGTATCTACAGTCTTTGCTTCAAGTAATTTGTGAGCTTAACTCTATTTATGACAGTGACATATTAGATCTAAATCTGTACATGAAAAACATTCAGTTTTCCTTATCGCTTTGAATAATCAGTATGTATATGTGTGGTCTAGAGGTAAGGTTCACACATCAGGCCCTGTCTAGTCGGTGCAAATGTATTTTATTTATTTTAGGTAAAAGTGATGTGTTGGAGATGCTTTTTCTCTAATAAAATGTCTTCCTCAAGACTTTCAAAGTGGTTGGAACATGTTCAACCCACAAATTGCTCCTTTGTCAGGAAAGATCTGTCATTAATCATTTTTCAATAGAGAAAAATCTATACAATTGATAATCAATTTAAATAATCAATATTAATCTATTTAATTGAATTCAGTTGTGTTGTTATCTGGGTGAACAATAATTATTTTATGTTTTATGATATGTTGTTCATGAGTTCTCTGTTTGAAGGGAGCAGTTAAACTGCCCACTGTTCTTCAGAAAAATCCTCCAGGTCCAGCACACTCTTTGGCTTTCTACAATCTTCTGCATATTTGAACCTTTTCCAACAGTGACTACATGATTTTTATATCCAGGGACTCATACGCAACTATTACACAAGGTGAAAACATTCAATCACGCTCAAGAAGGCAACACGATGCATTATTGCTGGGGGGTGTAAAGTTTTGAACAGGATGATGATGTGTTGATTTCTTATTTTGTTTGTAGATCATATATGTTTTTAATTAAGTACTGCCCTTCAGAAGGAAGGATTTCTTAGAAGACAAATTAATTAAGTTTTCCCCCAATTTCCCCAGTTAATTACTTTATGAGTAAGACTGTCTGATGTTGATGATGTTGTTCTGTCTCTGGATGTAGAGAAGCTGAACCTCCAAAAATGTGAATATCCTTCCAAAAGGTAATTAGAAATGCATGACTAGAACTATTAGAAATGCATTAGAACTATTAGAAATGGATCGCTGAAGTTTATTTTTAACGATGTGTCTGAGTGATTGAACAAGAATGTTTTTTGTTTGTTCGACTCATTTCACAACAGACTCTTTCCTTAATTATTCTCTTGTTGTCGGGTTTTCTTAATTTCCTCCATTGAAAGCTATGGCAGTGCCCTCGTAGGCAATTGTTGTGGTTGAATTGGTTCATTATAATTTGACAGAGGTGGAGGGGTTCCCTTGACTTTTCATTCAAAAGACGTCTATAGTTTCAGGATAATTTGCAAGTTGTCGAACATGTCGGTACATATTTTGGATAAAACAGAAAGTAGACATTATCATTATCTACCTATTCTCTGGACATTGCAGCAATTAAGCTTGACAAGGTCTCAACAATGTTCCACAAAACGCCCCATCTCCATTCAAGTCTTGATCATTTGCCAGGCGGGTTCATCTTAAGGTATCTTGCACTCGATAAAGAACGGGAGATGTTTGATAAGGGCCCAGTTTTCATGCATATTAACCAACACACTTCAGCATTTGGCCAGATTTTGTGGTATTACCTGAAGGCTATTTGTTTTATCTGTTCAGTTACAAGGAAAGCGAAACTGACTCACTGATCTAAACTCTTCACGTAAAGTGAAATACTCAGAAGACAGGAAGACACAGCCCTAGATCCAAAGGAATGACAACTTCAAATAAGTCAGGGGCTATGTCTGGGAGATAACCAGTAGTAAAAAGAAAATGTTTTGCTGTGTCTGTCAGTGGACAAACCTTTTTGATAACATAACAATGGATTTTCCAGACTGAACATGGATGCATAATCCTCCTTTGTTGGAAAAGCACCTGATCACTGAACTGGGCGTGTCACCTGTCCACACTGCAGGAAGTACTGGTTATCTTGACTAAGACATCAGAACATTGGCATTGATTTCTTGACCTTTTCCCACAGAGAAAAACTGTTCCCAGAACACTACTTCTTGTGGCCCTTTCCCTTAGTTGATCTGAGGACTTTGGTCCAGTTGTTGGTCTTTGGACCATACACTTTGAATCAAAGCATAACATTTTCAAGCATGTAGTGAGACATGCTACCAGTTTTATAAATGTGTTGCTGTCCATTGCAACAAGGCAGCAGCCAATGATGGCTTACCACTCATATGCCATCCTTGTATGCCATCATTATATATGCTGATAATGATGAATGTAGGGATGCAGTAAGCTACAAAAATAGTGTCAAAGTGTTCCATTAACTACCTAAGTGTTCTACTGTGGAACTTTGGATGCTTTCATGTTCCAAATTTGAAGTGAAGTGCTGTTTTGTGTTGATCCTATAATCATTTTTTCTTGTAGCAGCACTAAGAGTAATTTTTGAACAGGAAATCAGGAAGCTACACCCTCAGGAATCTCAAATACAGTGGATGAGCAGAAGATAGCTAATAGGGATACTTTTGCTTTTACTGATGATTGCAGTCTCTAGTCTCTGATGCTTTCAACTTCAGTGACTTCTTTCCCTTACATTAACTGGCTCAATTCAACACAAGGATGCCATCAAAGTTATTTACTCCACTCCTGTCATTCTGATATTGTATGCTGAAAATGAAGGAAACCCCACGTCCAGTACATCACTGTCAGCTGATGAAGTATCCTCCATTGCGGTATGACAAAAAAATCTGAGTCACCTTTTCCGCATTCACTACCTCTGGAGATACAGATAATACCTAATACCTATCCCTGCAAAGTAATATGCTGAAAGAGGCTATGAAGGCTTACAAGCGAGATTCTTTGAAATATGCAAAACATAAAGAGGGTTGTAAATGAGCATTTGGTTAAGGCTATTCACACCTACACATCATATCCTTCTGGGATTCAGATTACCAGTGTGGCTGTATTTTGTGAACATGTTATATAGAAGCAGACATGAAACAAGCACAGAATATAAACAGACATGACAGAGACAGATAATGCTTATTTCCACACCTTTGTCACATCAGAACAGAGCAATGTTCTTATATGCGTCATTTAACCATGATAGTGAAACGCGTCATGCAATAATAGGTTTTGCTACCACACCAAATTTCATGATCCTTATTGCAAATGAATCAAAAACTACAAACTTGACTTGGTAGTTGAAGAACAGCCATGTGTTCTGTATGATTTGCTGGTCTTAGCTAGAGCAGAGTTCATCAAATCCTGGAGGATCTGCCCTGCAGAGTTTAACTCAAACTCTGATTAAACTTACCTAACTGTGATTTATTTAGTGATCCTTAAGTCATTAGGTGTGTTTGTCTTGAAGCAGCACTGCACAGAACGATTGGTGGATGTAATCAAAGTACTGCAAAAGCCAGTCAAAAACATAAGGAGCCGTTTGTTTTCTATAGCTCTTGTGGTACTTTGTCGATCGGTCTGCGCAGTGCTGCTTCAAGAAGAACACACATCTTGATTAACTTACTCAGGTGTGTACAATGAGACCTGGAGCCAAACTCTGCAGGGCATTGGTCCTCCCTCCAAGACTGGATTTGAGGAACCCTGCTCTAGATTGTTTCCCAGTTGACCAAGATGGTGGTATTTTGGTTTAGCTGATCCCGTAGCCACCGTTTTTTTACATACCTTACTGCACGTTTTGCGGCAGTTTTAAAGAGAAATGTCCACTGAGTGGGGCTAAAACACAGGTTCAATACATGAACCCTGGCACGTTTTTATTACGTTGATATAGTTACGTATTGCTGTGTTTTTGTTACGTTGCTTCAGTTACATATTGCGGCGGTTTAGAGTTCAAATATCCAAGGACTGTCGCTAAAAGTTAATACTCTGTCATGTTGGAAATATGCCCTACACCAAACCCAACCCTAAACCGACCGATAGTGTTGACAAATGCAAAAGTGATATAAAAGCACATTTGTTGACGCAAGCGTGTTTGAATCTTCGTTTTTTTTTAACTGTAGTTACACGGATTCGTAGCAGAGCTCTTCACCTCTCAAGTACATCTCCCTACTGCGTGAGCTACCGAACAAACCTACCAGCTATGAAAACCCATAGATATGAAGCATATGTGATCATAACATTCAAAAGCATCAGTGTTCAAATCTTCCAGCATATTAAAATTGTTTTGAAAGTCATAACATAATATTTTCAAGTAATTGTGCAAAAATTACGCTTTATTAATTAAAACTCTGTAAATCATACTTTGTGTGAAAAGCAATAAAAGGTGTTGGCGTTTTACTGCCTCTAGTGTTTATCTCTTTTGGAAACAGCAGTGATATGTACATATTGGTACATATTACACATTTTGCATGTCTCCCTTATTTAACATGATTAAGATCATCAGCTCATTAGGAGAGAGATCCATGAAATGAACTAACAAGCTGATGATCTCAATCAGGTGTGTTAAATAAGGGAGACATGCAAAATGTGCAGAGCAGAGTCCCCCAGGACCAGGATTGAGATCCACTGCATTAGTTAAACATGAACACACTAGCAATTAATGATTAACTTGACATATAGAAGGGGTATATTAGCCATTGAAGAATCCACACTCATGCAATAAATAACCAAAATAAAGCTAGTAATTAAACCATTATTTACAGCTTGTTTTTTGCTATAGCACCTAATTATGACCTATATTTATGTTTTAAAATTAAGCACCCTCTAGCTGGCGTAAAAATACTGACAGTGTCGTGTTGCATCTGTCGCCATGAAATGTAGCGTGTAATCACAATAATTTATTTATTTCAAAAAATGCCAAAAGCGGTACAAAAAGCAGTCCAAACAACAATGTGTTGCATTACAGTTGCAGTACTCTCTGGCAGTATATAATTGTGGTAACACTTTAGTATAGGGACCAATTCACACTGTTAACTAGCTACTTCTTAGCATGCATATTACTAGCCTATTGGCTGTTTATTAGTACTTATATAGCACATATTCTGCATGACCATATTCTACATCCCTAACCCAATACCTGAACTTAACAACTAACTCACTAACTTTTAACAAGCAGCAAATTAGGAGATTATTAAGGCAAAAGCTGTAGTTAATGGTTTGTTAATACAGAGAATTGGGCCTTAAAATAAAGTGTGAGCATAATAGTTTTATATGAGGTACAGAGAATAATTTAAGTTATTAATCAGTGAAAATAGTATCCGCTTCATTTCACCCCTTGAAGGCGGTAAGTCAGTTCAAAGAACAGTAACCCCCAAAACACAACGTTGCAAACTTTTGACAAAACAGGTGAGACCAAATGAGTGTTGGATATCACCACCATAAAACGTGTCGTGTCAAGCTTTTTGGCATTTTTTAAATTCATAATATGTGTGGGGATTTGACGTTTATGTTCACTGCTGAGAATGGAGATGAAGATCACCAAATAATGGTTAAGCGATTACAGAAATGTTACGCATTTTAAAGTTTCATAGTGTAGTCTTGTTTAACATTAAGTAATCCTTCAAAACAAGCATTCTCCTGAGATCATGTTACAGAATAAATGCAAACAAACCAATAGTGTAAATGAGAACCTATCTTTAGAACAGGGGTCAAACTGTCCTTATTAGAACTATATTAGTGACCGTTTAGTCATAACTATTGGCTTATTCTAGTCAATAAACTTGAATATCATTCCATAAGGGCAATGGTTTATGTGGATATAACTTTCACTTAGAACAGGGGATCAGATTATTTTATCACACTAGTTTAGCAATTTATAACTGTAAAACCAGTACTAATTAAACAAAGTTTCATAAGCTGCTTTTTCACTATCAGGCCGAAACGTTCTCTTTGATTAACCGTTTCATTCTGTGCTGATCCGGATACGGTTTTATTTTCCACTGTGGTGCTGGTAACAGAGCTCTTTGGAATGTAATACAAACGTGTCAGTCGTTGCCTTAGGAATGCAAGTGTAATGTAAACAGCGATATGGACGATGATCTGATATTTACTTAGTTAACAGAAAAAAGGACACAACTTTTGATGCAAAAAATAAAATAAACAGAAGGCGACAACAGATATACCAAAAAAATGCTGAGAGGATATGCATACCACCGGAGACGGACACAGAAGGTAAAATTTGTTTCTAAAAATACCACATTTATTGACACTATTAATGCATGAGCTATGAACGCAGCATAGGTGTTTACTTGGCTGTTTGATCAAATAGCACCTTTCCACTTAGTACACGCACTCTCCCAGCACGGTTTAGCACGGTTGTCTAACCGGGCCGAGAATTCTATGCCGAGAACAGCTTGTAATCGTGCCACGCTTTACCAGGCTCACGTGGAAATACAACTGGAACCGTACTTAACAGTTCTTAGAACAGTTCAGCCCGAGCTATATTGTTCAGTCAACTTAATAGATGGTGATGAAATACTACACAAAAACAATATATGATTTGCATAGTTGTAAAAAATACCAGCTTGATTTTGCTTATTTGTCGCATGAATGTGGATACTTTATTGGCTAATATGCCTTTACTAATGCATAATTCTGGACCCTTAAAATAAAATATTTTTATATCACAAGCTCTTCTATCCCAACTGAACCTGCTGTTTCAGGAGTCTTGATAGTAACATAAATATAACTGAGGAATCAAATGCTATATTCTCAATGTATTCATGGACTTTGATGTAGTACATAACTAGCAATCTTGGCCTATACACTCAAAGTAGGGGACAATTCACCTATCTCTTATGAGCCGGCATACTACAGCAATACCACAGACTAGTGCGGAGGTCTCCAACCCTGCTCCTGCAGAGCTACAGTCCTGCATAATTCAGCTCCAACAGAACACATTTCTAAACTCTACCTAATCAAACACCTCTGATTCAACTCATCACTTCCTTAGTAGAGACTCCAAGACCAGATATGGATGGCTCAGATAAGGGATAAAAAAAAAATTAAATGTGTCCTGCTGGTCTGCCTCCAAGATCACAGTTGGAAATACTACTATAGAAGACATGCCTTTTCTTTCCTAGTGGATTTGAGGTGTTTTAAAATGACATTTAAACTGTATTTGTGCAAGATCTACCCACTCTGCTTTCATAAGAGAAATGAACTGCATTCACCACATCTTATGATTCAGTCTTCAGTTTGGTAAATGAACCCCTATTCTAAGCTTTAATCAACCATGTCTGTTGAGATTTGTCTGCCTCTGTGTCATTACTTTTATATGCAGAAAAGTGCTTAAAAGGGGTCATCGGATGCAAAGTTCACTTTTACATGTTGTTTGAACATAAATGTGTGTTGGCAGTGTGTGTACACATCTACCCTATAATGATAAAAATCCACCCAGTGGTTTTTAATTAATCTGTAAATAATTTCCCCTTTTTCAAATCAAGCCATTCTCAGCATCTTGTCTGTGTGACGACACACCAACAGAGGCCGCTCCCACGATAGTTGATTAGCATGGCCATCTTACCTTAGACCCGCCCTGATGAGCTTTAACAGTCCGATTACCATTGTTTCAATGCCGGAACAGGGACGTAGACAAGAATGGCTCCTAAGCGATTGAGGTGTTGTGTTGCTGGATGTAATAATGAACATAGTGGTCCTCATTTACTCCCGACATCTGAGCCGCTGAAGATGCAGTGGATTATGTTTGTTTGTGAAGGGAATGCGCCTCCCAATCTACATATATCCGTCTACGTTTGCGTGAATCATTCATGATCCAGCTTCACTTACAGCAGAAGTGAGTATAAGGGTTGTTTTTTTTTGTGAATCTTCGCAAGCGCCTTTCCTGACAGTGTTGGGCAAGTTACTCTGAAAATGTAATTAAATTACTGATTACTGATTACTCCGTACAATACTCTGTACATCCACGAAAATTACGTGAAATATTAAGTTATGCCTAACATCCCAGCATAAACACTCCCAATAAAATATTTGTTATTAAAGCATCAACATTCACTGTTATTTTTACTAAAAACAATGGGCTGCTGTGTGTGTGGTTGTAGGTTGCACGGCATTTCGAGCGGTGAGTGGATTCTCTGATTGTCCATTGCATTTCAGAAATCAACATTGTTCAACGCTGCAAACACGTTAGAAACTCTGCCTATGCTTATGCGTGTTAATCATTTTTGTTTTATATTAGTTGTTGTTGATTTTGTGCAATACATGAATAGCAATTCATTTGTTTTAGATTTTGTATGTTTAGATATTTCTATTTTGCGGTAGTCCCGCAAAACATTTTTTCTATTACTTCCCACACACACATGAGTCTCTGCCCACACCCGCACCCGCCCATCAAGTCTTGTCCCGTGCCGCTCTCTGTTGCGTCGAGTCCAGTGCCAGTGGATTAGAGACCCGCACTCCCGCTGGACGGTAGTGAGTGTGGGCGCGGGCGGGCAGAGACACATGTGAAGACAATAGAAGTTGATGTGTATCCCTCTGCACCCGGTACTGTCACACCCCTGGACTGTTTAGTTGGTTTCTCCCCTCAATTCCCCCTACAGCTTTGTGTGTTTTGGTATTTCCCTTATTGTCTGCACCTGTGGTTGTAATCAGTCTGTGTATATATAGCGTGTGTTTTCCCCTCTTGCCTTGTTGGACGTTAATGTTGCTACCCTGTGTTCCTGTGTCTCCTGTGTTCCCTGTTGGATTTATTAAATACTTTTCGTTTATTTACGTCGTTGTTCGTGTGCTTCGTCTAAGCGTGACAGAACGTCCGACCGATGCAGTTTTTTTTTGCGTATTCCTCCCTGTTTTTTTTGGTCGTGTTTTTTCAGTCTTTTGTTTCCGTCGTGTTTTCATCAGTTACTCCATGAAACTCGCTTCCATCAACGTCCCCCCAAGGAGGGGAAATGCCATTCTGGGAGGAAAAACCATCTTTATCTTCCAGGATGGCAGGGATCTTGAGGACTACGTGGAGGAGTTTATTAGCATTTGCCATCTTGCTAGCTGCGATGACGTCTGCCTTATGGAGGGATTTTGGTGTGGACTGGATGATGACCTCCGCTTCGTCATGCCCAAAGGTGAACCATGCTGGACCCTAACTCAATATATTAACATCTTACTGAGTGCTTGGGGTTCAGAACTCTGTCTGGACGAAGCGGAGAAGGATTACGACCCCATCCAGCCACACCTCGCAGACGTCTCGCAGCACGACCCGGAACCCAGCCTATCACCACCCCGACACGCGGAGCACGAGCCCGAGCCCGAGCCCGAGCCCACCGCAGACGGATCCCACGCTACCAGCGCGACCCAAGAGCCATCGCCCATCGGAGCGACAGAGCGAGCGATCGCCACGGAGCTGGAGGAATTTGCGTCTGACCAGGTGCGAGAGCCGGCCACAGAGCCTGCGACGGTGGACGTTCCTGATGGGCGTGAGGGTGCTGAGGACAGCACCGCCCACTGCACCACCGCTGAGGGTGAGCAACGCCTGGATCTGGGACTAATTTTTCTGGAACAAAATTTGAGTAATTTCTCTGAAGATATATATGAAGATATGCCCGTTCTCCTTCCACCATCTAAATTACCTGACTGCCTGGATTTCCCACCCACCCTCCCTCTGTCTATTGTTTCTGCTGCCTCAGTCCCACCACCACTGTCTCCTGGCAGCCCATCTGCTCACTCTCAGCCCACCATCTGTGTGGTGGGTTCGCCGCAGGTCTGCCAGTCTCCATCAGTGTCATGGCTGGAGGATCCCTCATCTCCGCCTCCAGCCTCTGAGTCCTGGACTCCACCTCGGCCCTTCGACCCTGCGGCTCCACCCCGTCTCTCAGCTCCCTCGTCTCCACCGTCGCCCGTCGGTCCACCAGCTCCACCGGGCTCCATCGTCCCTCCGGCTCCGCCCTGGTCAGTCGTCGCCCCACCTTCGCCTCTGGACTCCACTCCTCCGGCTGCACCTCGTCGCTCCGTCCCTCCGGCTCTGTGGACCTCCTCCCTCCCGCGGGCACAGCCTCGGTCCTCTGTCGCTCCGGCTCCGCCGCGGACCTCCGGATCTCCGCCTCCGCCTCGGTCGCCAGAGCCTTGGGCTCCGCCTGGGCCCTCCGGATCCTCGGTGTCGCCCAGGATCATCGGCTCTCCGTCTCCGCCTCGGGCTCTACCACCACCTGCTCCGCCTCCGTCGGTCGGCCCCATGGTGTCGCCAGCCCTTCCTCCACCATGGCTCCTCCCTCCATCGGCTCCACCGTGGGGTTCCATCATGGCTGTGGTCTGGGTCTCACCTGGCTCCTCCTGCTCCAGCCCTCTCCTATCTCCTCCTTGGCCCCTCCCTCCATCATCACCTCCTTGGACTATTCCGTCACCACCCTGGACTCCATCTATTGCCCTCCTCCCGGGAGTCCATCCTCCGCCAAAGCCCCCTCCTAAGACTGTACATTTTGTTTTCCTGTTTGTCGGCGCGAGGACGCGCCTTCCGGGAGGGGGAGGTAATGTCACACCCCTGGACTGTTTAGTTGGTTTCTCCCCTCAATTACCCCTACAGCTTTGTGTGTTTTGGTATTTCCCTTATTGTCTGCACCTGTGGTTGTAATCAGTCTGTGTATATATAGCGTGTGTTTTCCCCTCTTGCCTTGTCGGACGTTAATGTTGCTACCCTGTGTTCCTGTGTCTCCTGTGTTCCCTGTTGGATTTATTAAATACTTCTCGTTTATTTACGTCGTTGTTCGTGTGCTTCGTCTAAGCGTGACAGGTACGTTCTCAATAAGTTTGAATGTGCCGTGCTGCCCTTTCAGGTGTTTTAAATTGGATA
This sequence comes from Labeo catla, assembly GCA_012976165.1. Taxonomy (NCBI): domain Eukaryota; kingdom Metazoa; phylum Chordata; class Actinopteri; order Cypriniformes; family Cyprinidae; genus Labeo; species Labeo catla. The sequence goes on along the minus strand of VONZ01001345.1, from coordinate 113,098 downwards.
TGGAGTTTTTCACGGTTGAAAAGGTTTTCTTCCCCTCAACGCACAATAATGTTCTTGCCTTTGACAGAAATAAACTCCAAATAATGACTGTATTTCCAGCTACAGAATGCGTACTTTCCTCTCTCCACGCTGACTTTGTTTTCATTGGTAGTATCTGCCTCACAGGCGCTTACCAGTCAAAGTAGGTCTCCGGTAGAGGATGTTGCGTGTGCTGGCCAACACCTTTTTTACAATCTAGATGATAAAACACATTCTGTCGGCAATGATGTAACGCAGCGGTAACGTATGCTTGTAACTATACTCTAATTACTCATTTGGAAATTATAATGCGTTAAATTAGTCCGTTAATAAAAAAAATAATCAAATTACAGTAACGAGTTACAAAGTAATGCGTTACTGCTCAACACTGTAACGTGCTAGTTAGCAAGTTTCGTGGCTAAACGTAGCTAAATGTGGCTAAAGTAAACAGGCTCATCACTCCACAGAGAGAAGAGAGGGGTGGGGCGAGCAGAGCTTATTAACATTTAAAGCAACATCGACCAGAACAGGATGATTTTTGCAAAGCTGATTTTGGCACTACCGTTGAGAAATTTTAACCAAAGTATATTATAGACTTTTCATTAAGACCCTAAAGAATCATATCAACTTGTGGAAAATGGGCATCTGATGACCCCTTTAAGAATTTTGAATGGAAAATCTTCAATTGGAATTAACATCAAATTACATGTTTTCACATTACATGACCCTATTGGTGGGTACATGTGAAGATGAAATAAATAAATTCAAACATGAACAAAGGTTTACGTTTAGAGAATGGCTTCAATTTCTGATTTCCCAACATCAGCACCACCACCGTTACTTTCCCTGTCCTTATTAAAATAAACTTCTCAGCAGTTCACCTGGATACACAATACCTACTTCCAAAGTGAATCACGTTTCACATCAACTCCAGTTCTGACACTCCAGGCTCCAAACTGCCTTTTCTACTGCAAGTTTATGCCTCTTATGTGACAAACTCCTGTCAACCCAAGACACAGCAGAAGCACTGCTGCTGAATGTGATCGGTTTGTCTCTGTACTGTGGCAGATCAAGGTCCTCAGTTTATATTCCAGCTCAGGAAAGATTCAGATGTCAGACCTAGAAGAGCGCATGCACAGTCCAACATAAAGTCTGTTAACAGCAGAACCTGACCAACTGTTATCACAGGTGTCTGTCCTGGGCAGGAAAACAAACTCTTGCGTACCATTTTTCTCTCTGTACGTCAAGTACACAAAGAAGTCTCCTTGCTATACTGAACTCTTTATAAAAGCGATGTCAATTCTTCAGTAGCTCCACAAGGGCCACCATTTTGCAGATTTTAGTTCTGACCCTGCTCCGACACACTTGTCTGGTCTGGTGATGGGTGATAGGCAGATATTTTGGAAGCTGATGTACAAGTCCCATAAAGCCTCCTCCCAACTGAAATGGCTTACTGATTCTTAAACACTCAGGGTGATGAACTTTGACAGTTTCATGTACCATAGACTACATTACTGCCAAGTCCCAGTTTGTGAGGCCACAGGTTTGTGTCAGAGCTTGTTGTTGTCATCACTGCAGTATTTCATGTAACTGTCATGCATTCCATTTCCCCCCTTTACAGGACTAGCTCATGAATGAACAGTCATGCATTCTGAACAGTGAGTTTCTGAAACCAGTTACAGGGTGGAAACACAGTGGCGGTGCAGTTGCACTGGAATCTGCATGTTAAGTCTGGGCTTTGTTTGCTTTTGACACAATGTGACACTCTAGACAGGTGTCAGCCATTAAGCGACTGAACACAAGTGGGTGGGGTTTATAGTGTGATGATGGAAATGTGATTTTTCATGTCATGACCCCTTTAGATACTGCACTGAGACTTGCCTTCACAAATTCTATCCACCAAACATTCAGCCTCTATAACATTCACAGATATACATATCACAGAAAAGCAGTTTTAATGTCTGCGTCTCTGCATTGATTATCTTCATCTCAGTCAATATCTGACCTTCATCTGAGATTCTTCTCAATCTTAAGTCACAGTTATAGACAAATACAAAGGACAAAATCAGGTTCTGGACTTATGCTACCGCTATACTTCACACTATCTCTAAAGCATCATCCTAACTGTGAAGTATAGGATGAGCATCATGGTTTGAGTGAAGGTCTGAAAACTTGCAGTCACTAAAGGAAGAAAGACATTTTTACAGGAAAATGTCAGGACAGCAGTTCACGACTTAAAGCTTTAGAGATGCAGGGTGATGCATGAAGAAAATGACCTAATGCACTCAAGTAAATCAACCAAAAATGGCTGAAAAATATGTATTTTCCAGAGCTGTGCTATGGCATAACCTAAAGAACTCTGCACCATCAAGACAGGCCTGAAATATTGATAAACTGAAACTGATCTGGAGGGATGGTCTAACACTGGTAAAAAAAAAGTCTTATAAGCAACTACAGAAAATATTTAGTGGAGGTTTTGCTGCTAAAGGTGGATCTAAAAGTTACTCAGTTTAAAGGGTTCACATATTTTCTCCACCATAAACTGTAAATGAATAGTGAAAAATAAAATTGTTTGTGTGTTATTGGTTTAGTCAAATAGTCAGTGATTGTCTGTAATTGTGCGTTTTACAGACCGCATTTTATAAGCATTAAATGAGGATGCTTTCAAAGGGTTCACAGACGTATTCTTGCCACTATATATAACCAAGATCTTCAAGAACTGGATTAAACAAGCCTTGAACCATTTTTGCAGCTCCAGGAGCTATTTAAGTTTCTAAATGTAGAATCATTTTTAAGTTTACAGTTAGTTTGTATCTCACAGATCAAACTGTTTTTCTAATCAATATTTCAAAGGTCCGCTGGTGGAGATTTAAACCTTATTTAAATCAATAGCTATGAAATATTCACCTCACTATGTGAAAGTTCATAGCCATTCCGGACCTCTGCACTAAGTGTGTATAACAAGTAATGCCACGTGAATGACTCGTACTGCTTGGTGAACCATAAATCATTTCTTTTCATTCTTAAAGGTACACTGCACATTATAGCACTGATTGTTTGTCAGTTTAAAGCGAGTGGCATAAAATCAATTCGGCTATTCAACATGCATGAAATGTGACTCAGAAAAGGTCTGTAAGAGTATGTGCTGCAGTGTGTTGTGTGGGAATGGTGTGATATTCAGTGGTGACATTTCCTGACAATGACCCATAACATCACTTAAAACATGAATTTATTTATTGTGTAAATGTAATGACTCATCCTCAAGTCATTCCAAACCTGCATGACTTTCATCTGTTAAACAAGGTATTTTTTCTTTCTACGCATGCACTTAAGGTCAAAAGTTTCCCGACATTTTTCAAAATATGTTCTTTTGAAAGAATAACATCTTATTTGTCATGAGGGTGAGGAAATGATGGCAGAATTTTCATTTTTGGCTTAACTATAGACATACCTTGAGATATGAATATGGATATGATGTAGTTTTCCAGACAGGATGAAGGTTATAGTACTGCCTTTGATTCTGTTGTTTTACCTCACCTATCTCTGTCTCCATGAGTTGTTCATTAGTCAGTGACTGTGAAGATAATTAACAACTCTGGTTGTGGAGAGTGTAAATTATGTTTATCAGCTGAGCTCCCATCGCCCTCGACTTCTCCTCCTCTTCATTTGTCCGCTCCGCCTCACTAGATCCCGACAGCTCAAAGACACAGGTTGCAACAGTCAGACAGAATGTGTACGTCGCGTAAGATGGGTTAAGTGAGCATTATCTGAATCTCAGAGGACAAGATCAAACCTCTGTTCAGCTATTTGCTGAAGTCTTTGTGTCAAATGTGCACCATCATCCCTTTCTTTGGATTCATTTATTTCATCAGCAGTCTGGTTAAGTATAGATTTGCAGTTTTATTCTGTTTGCATAATCGCACATCAAGATCACATTCAGATTTGCAAGGTCTATCTAATTGATGCATACAATATGAATGTGAACTTAAGAGATAAACACATTTATACAAATCCTCTTAGGCTTATAGAATATGGGTTGATTTTGTTGCATGTGTAATTAATGTGATTAATTAGCGGCATCACATTTAATGAACGCAGTTAATGCACTGACCTAATTTGATGTTATAATGGTTTAATTTTGTTGTGTGTGATTTCTAAAGACCATTGTGACAGAACACAAAACACAAACCACAAACCAGTAAATGCATATCGTTACACTATTAAACCGACATGCATTTCACATAAATCATACTTCTTGAGCTCTGATGATAATTATATGCCACTATACAGTGTGCAAATGACTTTGTTGATATTAGTTCCATCTGGATTTCATTTACAAAACTTTCTCAGACAAAATTTCTCAATCATTTACTAATAAATGAGAATCCCACTATGAGACTGAATATACATATATGTATATATGTGTATTGACAGTTTCAGCAATTGCATGCTGTCAAACTGGTAAAAATCTGCATACATAGAAGTTGTACGTATGTAAAAGAGTGTGAATTTTGTATGCTATACAATGATATTGTCTGTTTTAGTGTCTGTATTTTGTACAGGAGTGACAGTTTTAAGATAAAAACATCTTAATGATGGATCTGTTTCTTACAAACACACAACCTTTCACTTCTCAAGATGTGAACTGATGGACAGGAGTGGTGTGGATTACTTGTGGATTATTGTGATGTTTTTATCAGCTGTTTGGACTCTCATTCTGACGGTACCCATTCACTGCAGAGGATCCATTGGTGAGACAGTGATGGAATGACACATTTGTACAAATCTGATGAAGAAACAAACTCATCCTAATCTCGGATGACCTGAGGGTGAGCAGATTTAGATTTTTTGGGTGAACTATTCCTTTAAGGGCCTCAAAGCCCCTGGGTGAACAATCAATAGCACTCTTTTGGGTCTTGCGCATTTTCAGCGCTTAGGCCCTAATAATTGGCAAGATTGTCTTGGCTTGATTGTATAAAGACAAAATGAATTATTCTTGCTGGCATCACTGCACTGGCACACACTAGTGAAGCCGTCTTCAATATGAGAGATTACGGTTATGGAAAGCTTGTATTTAAATCAATTTTAACTGCATACACAATGTCGAGTGTACAGTAGTTTATATTTTTTAAAGCTTCTTTTCTAGACGCTCAGCATTTCTGATGGAAATTAATATCTGCAGAAATTAGCAGCAGACTGGCCAGAAAGGATGAATAGAACACATTTTACGAGCTTGGCTTAAGAACAGCAAGTTGTTAATTAAGAAATAACATGAGCGATCACCCCGCACTCCCACCCCTATCCTCTCAGCCCTGCACTGTTCTCCAGAAAAGCTTATTTCATGCTTCACTGAATACCTCCATCTCAATGTCACTCGTCTTCGTAGACAGAGCGCATTACAAGCACGCACACACAAATGCAATTGGCAATTTTGTTTATGCACTGCTTTCTCAGGAAGACTCTGACATTAAAATGGTAATTCGGCAGAATTGTAAGGACCTCGCTTTGACCTTCGTGTCCCTGAAGTATTTGGGAATCTGTTTTGTGAACTCCTACCTGTTTCGATCATTCGATGGTGGAGGAAGGTTAAGTGTGCTTCAGCGTTCTTAATCAGATGACAAGGCTATCTGAGCACAGTTTTTTTCATTTAGGATAGAATGTTTAATTTATAGGGCCTGGAAAAGGAATAATAGCAGGATTCACTCACCCTCATGTTGTTCCAAACCAACACACTCTTGTTTTTCAGAGAAACACAAAAGCAAAAAGCTTCATAAAGAAAATCTAGAGCTTTTACATGACAGTTCTATAATGCCTCTCAGTCACTAAAAGGCACAATCAAATATTATAAAACTGTTCCATGCGACTTGCGCTAAATTCCAAATGTTGGCTTGATTACTGGCAGGTGAGACATTCACGTGCAGACAGATGGAGAAGTGGGATGAGGGGAACTGCATGGAAAAAGTTATCTGCTAAAACACAAATATTTTTCAATGAACGAGCAGAACGTTAAACTGTGGCGAAAGAGGTGTGAAAGAAGCTTTAAACTTTAAACGTGAAAGAAACTTTAAACTGTGGTGATATTAAGAGGGCAGAGCATCACAGCACTGCACTGCCTGTGTCTCTAGTGTACAGCAGGATCTGTGGCTTGAATCAGACAGCCTGACTTACATTTGTTCCTTTTTTATATTAGCCATACCTTAAACATGTGCAATTTTAAGTTTTCACTTAATTTGACATTAAAATGCTTCATTCTATTTTGCCTAACCAGACAAAGTCTGGTGAAAATAAGATAAAACAAGTTTACCGAATAAGCCAGGTTTATATCAGTTAGTCTGACTTATTTTGAGCCAAATCAAGTGACAATAAGTCAGACTAACTGAAATAATCCTGGCTTATTTGGTAAACTTGTTTTATGAAACACCCCCCAGGTGTCAGTGTTTAACTATTATGATGATGATGATAATAATAATAGTTTGCCTTCTTGGTAAATTATTTTGCCATAGCATGTCTCATTTCCAGCCATATACTTTTCTCTGCTCTGCCATTTTAAATCTGAATTCTGCTGTATCGTGTTCCTGATATTTGAGGTTATTTCACGCTGAATCCTCCCCTTACCAATTGTTAAAATATTTGTGTAGTTGCTGCCCTTCACACTCTGTGTCTCTATGTCTCATCCTAACACTCTACAAATCACAAAATAAAATCCAACAAAACCTGCACTGTTACTGATACACATCCACTGACAAACAGCAGCTGTACTGACAAGATGCAACTTTAATTAATTTACTTTAAAAAAAGCAGTCAAGCATGATTCAATCTTAAAAACTTTGGCCTTCAGAAATAAGAAATCTTAACACCAGCTCTACACTGTAAAAAACAATTTGTTGAGTCAACTTAAAATAATTTAAAGTTTTAAGTTCAGTCAACTCCAAAAAAACTTTATTTAACTTGAAATGTTAAGTTATGCTAAGTTACAACTTAGATATTTGAGTTGATTCAACTTAAAAGACAGCTGGGTTACTTACCCAGCTTTTAAGTTTAACAAACACAAATATCTAAGTTGTTACTTAGTACAACTTAACATTTCAAGTTGACTAAACTTATTTAAGTTGACTGAACCTAAAATTTTAAGGCAGCAGGTTAACAAATTATTTTAAGTTGACTCAACAAATTGTGTTTTTTTTTTATTTTGTTTGTTTTTTACAGTTTACTCTCTTTGATTACAGAGTTATTTGTATGTAACAATGTTAAAACAGTATGGTCATACTGAAAAACAAAACAAAACAAAACAACATACTCACATATAAACAGTATACAGTAATTAACATTTGAAGTGGATCAAAACCTTTCATCAAAGCTGTCCTAAAATCAAAACAATACCCATTATTGTCTTAGGACAACATTGATGAACATTTTTGATCCACTTCAAATGTTGACTACTGTATACAAATGTGAAATATTTACAAATACTTTCTCTTAAATTTTTTTGACATTTTAAAAGACATGACAGACATTTGAAAACACTTAATGAATAGCTACACAGGAACAAATGACTAATGCATTCTTAAAATTATAGTAACTACTAACTAACAAGAAACTCTGATTAACAGTGGTAGTTCACTATTAACTACTATATAACTATATATATATATATATATATATATATATATATTTTGTTTGTATGGTTTTTTTCATCTCTCCCAGAGAACTGCTAAGAACTACTATATATACAGGTTCATACTTAATGTGAATGATGCAAAATGTATATCATTAATTCTAAAGTGAATATCATAGTAACCCACTAGTAATGACTCAAGTATTACCAAATCTGCAAACCAAAGAAATTGCTAATGATTTGGATCCGTATTCTGAAGAGAAGATCATGATAACTGTCTAGCAATGACTGAAATCATTGTAAGCTATTGAGGTATATGTAAGGATTTGGATAGTAATGACTCAAGTGTTACTACATCCTTCTAAGGGAATTACTAAATATCTGGATCCGTATTCTAAAGTGAAGATCATGGTAACCCACTAGTAACGACTCAAGTGTTACCAAATCCATCAGAAGTATTACTATCCAGAACCTTACAAAAGCCATTACTAGGGAGTTCTCATGATCTTCACTTTAGAATATTAGATCAAAATAATTAATAATTCCTTCTGATAGATTTGGTAATACTTAAGTCATTAGTAGTGGGTTACCATGATCTTCACTTTAGAATTAATTATAGATTTTTTTTCATTATTCACATTAATTATGAACCTGTATATAGTAGTCCTTAGTAGTTCTCCTGGAGAAAATCAAATGCTTCACACATTCCTCTTCATTAGTCAAGATTACCTGAGAGCAATTCATCCAATCAGACTCTTTCACAAACGTGTCTAATAGAAATATATAAAAAAATATGCTTTACAGATTATGACAACTGATTCAACCATTTGAATTTAATGACTTGTGTAATGAATTAATGCCTAGATGTTTTGTGTGGTAAGAGTATTCATTTTGATCAACGTGACATAGGCAGCTGATAATGTAGGAAACAGCAGACAACTGTACATAATCAATTGCGTGAATGAACCAAGGCACTGGCAATTTGTTCAGAAGAATGGAAATTGCTTGCATGAGTTTGCCTGATCTTGTAATCATAGGGTGAAAAATAGGTAAAACAGATGTGGGGTGCTGCCCATGATTGAAAGTTTATTTCTAAATCAGAATTGATTTAGAAACAAAATGATTTGTGGGCTTGATTTGTGAACAAAATACGTAGAAAGAATAAATGCAGGTCTGCATTTGTACATGTTTACATGCTCTTTTCAAAACTGTTATAGGAGAAGTACATTTCCAGAACAAAATATTACAGATAATGTACTCACCCCCTTGTCATCCAAGATGTTCACGTCTTTCTTTCTTCAGTCGTAAATAAATTATGTTTTTTTTGAGGGAAACATTTCTGCATTTTTCTCCATACTGATATGGTGCCCCAATTTTGAACTTCCAAAATGCAGTTTAAATGCAGCTTCAAAGGGCTCTAAAAGATCCCAGCTGAGGAAGAAGGGTCTTATCTAGCAAAACGATCAGCTATTTTCATAAAAATAATGCAATTTATATACTTTTCAATGTCAAATGCTCGTCTTGTCTTACTCTGCCTGCACTGTTTTTGTTCCGGTTCATGACAGTTAGTGTATGTCGAAAAACTCCCATCTCATGTTCTCCCTTAACTTCAAAATCATTCTATATCGCTGTTTTACCTTTTTTGTTAAGGGTGTTTGATCTTCTTTGCATGTTCACTTTGCAAAGACTGGGTTGGTACTTCTGCAGCGATGTAGGATGATTTTAAAATGATGTTTGAAGTTGAGGGAGAAAATACGATTAGAGTTTTTCGACATACACTAACTGTCTTGAACCAGAATACACAGAGTTCATGGAGAAAAAGGCAAGGCGAGCATTTGAGATTAAAAAGTATATAAATTGTATCTTTTTAATAAAAATAACCAATCGTTACGCTAGATAAAACCCTTCTTTCTCGGCTGGGATCGTTTACAACCACATTTGGGATCGTTTGACGCCGCATTTAAACATTCCAGTTCAAAATTGGGGCCCCATATCAGTCCATTATATGGAGAAAAATGTTGAAATTCTTTACGACTGAAGAAAGAAAGACATGAACATCTTGGATGACAAGAGGGTGAGTACATTATATGTGAATCTTTGTTTTGGATGTGGACTTCTCCGTTAAGCTCAAAACTTTGTTACAGTGATTTGACAATGAGAGGAAGCATAACAATCAAGAATGACAATCATTTTTGTCAAATAGATTTAAAATGTAATTAAAACAAATTTAATCTCACTGGTCACAATAAATGTAAAAAAGCTCTAAAAACCTTACTGACTGATTTTTGGTGCATTTCCTGCAAATATGGAAAACATAAAGAGTCTCAGTAACACTTTATTTTATAGTCCACTTTAGACATTTTACTAACAGCAAGTAACTTTGCATTTGCATGTCAACTAGTCATTAGAGTATTAGTAGACTGTCTGCTTAATATCTTCTAACACTCTTCTAAACTTTGCAAGTATCTGTCAACTTATTCTACTAACCCTAAAGCTAACCTAACAGTCTGTTCTGAGAGTTGCAAACTAATGAGAATTAGTTGACATGTAATTGCAAAGTTACTTATATGTAGTAGAATGTCTAAAGTGGACTATCAAAATAAAGTGTAACCAGAGTCTCAATTAAATATGTGCAGTTTCACATAGTTAGTGCAAATTGTCACATGACCAAAGCATTGTAATTCCTGTTTGCACCATGAGATGATGATGGCTGCATCAAAGCTCCAAAACTAAAGGCTAGTAAAGTATGTTAACATAAAGGTATGACAAAGATTTTTTGGTACACGTAATCTTTGAGGTGTCTAGTATTAATCTATAAATTGACGTATAATCAGTTTTGTTAAGTGTTGTCACAGAATGAGTAAACATGTGAATGGTCTCAATAGTGAGCAGTGGGATAACAGTGTATTTAGGTATACATATAAATCCAATTGCAGTTGTTAGTGAAGATTGCACTAAAATGTTGCAATGACAAAATATTGCAATTATTGATTATTCGAAGAGTTACTAATGACACATGATTTGGATATGTCTATGGTCAATGACCAGGACAGAGCTTGCAAATCAGTTATAAAGATGGACACTGGGTATATTTTCCTTTGGCAATCTGGCGAAATAAGTAAGTCACTCAATGCAGACCAGAAGGCATTAAAATTAAGTCTGCCGTCTGCTGTTCACTTTCGGAGCATGATTGGTAGAATAATGTATAATTTTAATTATTTTTTAATACTTTTATTTTGCATTAGTATAATCAGACCTCACCTTTTTATTCTAAACAATTTAACCAGTCTATTTAGGTCAACAATTATGTTTGATAAAAAAAATCTCTTTTTCCATTTGAGTGTACCGTCACATAAAATTGGCCATCTTTTACCACTGAAGTAGGATGGATTGAATGATTTTATATTTGTTTTATGTCTCTTGTCTTACCGTTTATTTCCCTCTAGCTGCAATAATGATTTGACCTTTCACTTCTATTGTCAGTCTGTGAATATCATTATATGAATACCATCAATGCCAGCCTGTCAGTGTCTATTTCTGAAGCACAGGAACAGACTCTAGAAAGCGGACCGTGTTTTCGTATGTCAGTCTGCTGTCAGACAGTCAGTGAGACGGGTCAGAATCACAGCAGACAGCCTGGCCTCCCCGGGCAAGAGAAAAAAAAAAACACTTCACCATCTCTTTACCAGCTCAAGAGTCTGTTCTTAAAACCATTCACTCACACTTATACTTCTGTACAGCACGCCCATTATAAACCCGCTCTGAGTCTGCATTTCTGGATTGGATCGGATGATTGAAAATACAGCCACAAAATAAATAATGAACTCATTACTATCTATGGGTGAAACACAGTAATTAGTCTCGTCTAGCAAATCATCCACTATGACAGATACGTCTCATTAGCGGCTCGGGCGTGAGAGTGTGCTCTCTCTCAGCCGATGACACCTCAGACGATGTTTGTAAAGACAGCCATTTGATGAAACCCCAATGAGCTAGAGCCTGTGAGTATAAGTCAAGAGCAATGGAAATCACCATCAGCGGTGGCTTTCATAGTATGGCATCACTGAAAACTAATTTCTTTGTTTTATTTGTTATGCATGTATGTATGCATTTATGAGTTCAATCAAAAATGGCACCTCAAAAGCATTAAAAAATTAGAAGTTCAGAAAAGCTTTTAGATAAGCAGCAACTTATCATTTTGTGTTAATTAAACGTATTAGCATAGACTGAGTCACATTTAATGTCATTGCATTAGGCAATAAAATATGAAAGTGCCATTTACTTGAAAAATAACAAGCACACTTTTCAATCAAAGCATGTCACAGACAGAAATTTGTTAAGCTTCAGGTGATAAAACTTAATATAAAAAAGTAATAGGTTTAAAATGCATTTATTTTATACCAAGTATAGTTTAAGTCTATTAACATATTTACTGACATATCGCTCGAGACTTAAGATCATTGCACAGTGAGTCTGAAATTTGCATATGCACCAGTTTCATCCTTTCCTATCAAAATGCATGCTATGGATGTGAAAATGCAGGAAATCGAATCTGATCCAAACTTTGTTTATGACGGCAATTTCGGAGGCAGTGTATAAACGTGATTGACACAACATGAGGTCGTATTTATTTTTTACGTGCAGAAATTTGCTGACTCAATGATCTTTACTGATATAAAAAAATTGTAATTAAACTGTATGTGGGGTACTACATGTGCACAATGCACATTTCTTAATATTAAGCCTAAAATATGTTTTAATGTCACTATTGATGAGGACTGTATGATAATTTATGATATGATATTATAATTTAAATAATATCAGTCTTTAAATGTGAAATATTTAAAGAGTACCTAAAGTACACTTGCAATAGCTCCACTTTAGCACGATCAAATATACTTAAATATATCTTTAGTTGGACTTCAGCACTATTTCCACACAATTAAAGTACAAAATCAGTTGTTTCAATTTAGCAGACTTTAAATATGCCAGTTTAGTATACTAAAAGTACAACTGCAGGGTATTTTTATTAAGCACATAATATGTACAGTCATGTGAAAAAGTTAGGACACCCTATTGAATTCCATGGTTTTCTATATCAGGACATCATTTAAAAAAAAAATGGTGCTTGGCTGGTCTTATTTTGAAAATAAAACCTCAGAGGAACAACAACACATGACAAATTGCACCGTGTCATTATTTACTGAACAAAAATAAAGCCAAAATGGAAAAGCAATGTGTGACAAAGTTAGGACACCCTTACTGTTAACATTGGAATTAAGAGGGTAAATAACAGTCAAGCGCTGCTAATTAAATATCTTTGATTAACTGATCATCAGCAAGTCTGAGCGCTTCTATAAACACAAAAGCTTTGGCAGTTTGCTGGTCTGGAGCCTTCAGGTGTGCGTTAACACAATGCCAAGGAGGTAAGACATCAGCAATAATCTTAGAGAAGCAATTGTTGCTGCCATCAATCTGAGAAGAGTAATACGGCCATTTCCAAACAATTTAAAGTTTATTCACAAGTGGAAGACATTTAAAACAGACACCTCTCCTTCCAGGAGTGGATGTCCCAGAAAATTCACCCCAAGATTAGACCATGTAAAGCTCAGAGAAATGGCAAACAACCCAAGAACTACACCTCAGACTCTACAGGCCACAGTTCACATGTTAAATGATAAAGTTCATGACAATACCATTAGAAAAATATGGGACAAAAATGGCACGTTTGGAAGGCTTGGCAGAAGAAAAAAACATTGCAGCACAGTTTAGGTCTGCAAAGTTGCATCTGAACTAAACACAAGTCTTCTAGAATAATGTCCTTTGAACAGACGAGACCAAAGTGGAGATGTTTGGCCATAATGCACAGCGCCAAGTTTGGACAAAACCTAAAGAGCATATCAGCACAAACACCTCATATCAAAAGACAAGCATGCTGGAGGAGGGCTGATCATTTTGGGCTTGTTTTGTAGCCACAGGACCTGGGCACCTCACAGTCATTGAGTTGTCCATGAACTCCTCTGTATATCAAAGTATTCTAGAGTCAAATGAGAGGGCATCTGTCCGACATCTAAAGTTGGGCCAAAATTGGGTCATGCAACAGGACAATGATCCCAAGCACAGCAGCAAATCTACAACAGAATGGCTGAAAAGAAAAGAATCAAGGTGTTGCAATAGTCCAGTCCATGTCTAGAGCTCATCCTGACTCAAACGCTGTGGTGAGAGCTGTGCATACGCAAATGCCCACAAACCTCAATAAACTGGAGCAACGCTGAAAAGAAGAGTGGTCCAAATTCCTCCAGAACGATGTGAGAGACTGATAAAGTCACACAGTAAATGAATGCTTCAAGTTATTGCTGCTAAAAGTGGATCTACAGGCAGTTGACTCAAAGGGTGTCCTAACATTGTCACACATGGCCTTTCCATATTGGCTTTATTTTTGTTAAATAAATTATAACACAGTGTGATATGACATGTGATGATGTTTACCTGAGAATTTATTTTCTAAATTTTAAGACCTGCCAAGGACCAGATCATTTTTGATTATGTCCCGATACAGAAAACCATAAAATTCAATAGGGTGTCCTAACTTTTTCACATGACTGTAAATGTATTTGTATTTTACTTAGCATGAAATAAATGTATTTTAAATACATTTTAGTATATTTATTTTTCACTAGGGGAGGCCCAAAGTTATAGCGTGACACTTGTGGTTTTGAAATGTTAGTGAAATATCGTATTGTCTGGTTTCACAGACAAGGCCTATATTCCCAGACTAAAATGCATGTTTGAGCTGTCTTAACTGAGAGGAACTTGCACTTTGCAACTTTTTGCTGTCCAGACTTTCAAAAAGTTCAGAGAAAGGTCAACACTGGACCACACATTCTAAGCTGAGCTATTCCAGCTGCCTTAGAAGATACATAAATATTTAAAAGACATAAACAGCTAGATTTGAACAACCAGAAACAACTCTGCTTTGGTTCCAATGCATGCACTAACCATTTCTGAACACCAAATATTGGTTTTGGACCAGACCTAGATCCTATCTATTGCATACAAAACAGCTTGTATCAGATCACATTTGAAAGTGGCCCAAGTCAGAGACAAATTCCACATGACCTCATGTGTTTTTGCTGTTTAAATACATGCAACACAATTCTATATATTCTGTATATTCCTATAATCTATAGATTCCTTTTTTGACAACTTATACACAAATGAAATGTATTATAAATTCCAATTAAGACATCATAGAAAGTGACAGTGCTCTCGGGACAAGTTTTCCAGAAAAAGACATTGATTAGTTATAGGCATCTGCCAATTATAAGAATAAGGTAGTACGTCATCTTCCGGCCCCTGAAAATAAAACATGGCTTGGTTCTCCAATTGGTCATTTTAAGTGTGGAAGTTGTAAACATTGTGACAACATGGTGAGAATGAATAATTTTACTGATGTAGTTTCTGGTTCAGTGTATCCAATTGAGTTCTTCATTAACTGTAATTCTTCGCATGTAATATATAGGTTAGAATGTGAGTGTGGACATTTTTATATTGGTCAAACTAAAACAAAATTATGTTTAAGAGTGTTTAAACATAACGTCTAGGTTACGAACGTAACCCTCGTTCCCTGAAGGAGGGAACGGAGACGTTACATATGGGAACTCGCTTGAGAGTCCAATCATCTCTGAGCCTTATTCAAAAGGCCAATGAACATTGGCGAGTGGTATTTGCATGCCGAGCCACTCCCCCGTACATACGGGTATATAAGATGACGGCGTGCAACCACTCATTCAGGTTTTCGCTGAGGAGCCGAGTCGCAACCCGGCGTCAGCGCGACGTAGGGTCGTGGCAGGGGATGTAACGTCTCCGTTCCCTCCTTCAGGGAACGAGGGTTACGTTCGTAACCTAGACGTTCCCCTTCAGTCGTTTCACTATGACGTTACATATGGGAACAGACCCATGGAAAATGCCACGACCCTAACGCAGCGTTACGCACAACCCACGTGCTGACAGGCGGACGTGTCAGCAGATGGATATGAACGTAACCTTCCCAACGCCCTGAGGGCCAATAGGGGACCCCACAGGGATGCCAGTTGCTACTGAAGCAGAAGTTGGGGGGGCGAAGCACATGAGATTCCTGCATGTGGAATAAAAATAATTCAATATATCCATAACTTGTAGAGATATATGAGGGAAACAGCGGCCTTCTAGCTGACCTTGGAAAAATACTGAGACATGTTGCCACAACCTGCTGGGCGAAGGAGCCCCAGCCGGAGCACAGTCAGGCACTACTCCGCAGCTAGGCCTGACTGCGGGGCATGGAGGACCCAAGGTTCACCGGAGGGAACAACTGAGGGATATAGCGCACGGATCCATTAGGAGTGGCGCAGCAAGCCGACACCAGCTGGTCTCCCGCTTACCTGATGTCTTATGTTAAGACACGGGAGGACACGGCCTCAACGCGAAGGTTATAGAACCTGGCGAAGGTATTAGGTGTCGCCCAGCCCGCAGCTCTACAGATATCTGCTAGTGAGGCGCCATGAGCCAACGCATAGGATGAGGCAACACTCCTAGTGGAGTGGGCATGAACACCTAAGGGGCATGGCTCTCCCTGGTTTTGGTACGACAGGGAGATAGCATCTACCACCCAATGGGCCAACCTCTGTTTGGAGACAGCATTCCCTTTCTGCTGACCTCCAAAGCAAACAAAGAGCTGCTCGGTGCGTCTGAAGTGCCGCGTGCGGTCCACATATATACGGAGGGCGCGGACTGGACACAGCAGCGCAGAGGCCGGGTCTGCCTCCTCCAGGGGCAGAGCTTGCAGGTTCACCACCTGATCGCGGAAAGGCGTGGTGGGAACCTTGGGCACATAACCGGGCCGGGGTCTCAGGATAACGTGAGAATCGCCGGGCCCGAATTCCAGGCACGCTTCGTCGACAGAGAAGGCTTGTAGGTCCCCTACCCTCTTGATGGAGGCCAGCGCGGTCAGGAGCGCTGTCTTAAGAGACAGATATTTCAGCTCTACTGACGCGAGTGGCTCAAATGGGGCCTCCCGTAGACCCTGGAGGGTGACGGAGAGATCCCAAGAGGGTATGAGGTGCGGTCTAGGGGGATTAACCCTCCTCGCACCTCTAAGGAACCTCACGACCAGTTGGTGCTTACCAAGGGATGCTCCATCCACTGCATCGTGATACGCTGCGATGGCAGCAACGTACACTTTGAGAGTCGAAGGGACAGCCTGCGCTCCAACTTCTCCTGCAGGAAGGAAAGCACTACTGCAATCGGACATCTCTGTGGGTCCTCTCTGCGAGAGGAGCACCAGTCAATGAACAGACCCCATCTCAGTGCATAGGCCTGCCTTGTAGAGGGAGCTCTAGACTGAGAGATAGTATCTATCACGGCCTGTGAAAGGCCGGAGAGGTCTGACGCGTCCCGTCCAAGAGCCAGACGTGCAGGTTCCAAAGGTCGGGACGCGGGTGCCAAATTGTGCCCATCGCCTGAGAAAGAAGGTCTCTCCTCAAGGGAATCTTCCAGGGAGGGGCTGCCGCAAGGGAAACGAGGTCTGGAAACCAGGTCCGGGTGGGCCAGTATGGCGCAACCAGCAGAACCTGCTCCTCGTCCTCCCTGATCTTGCACAGTGTCTGTGCAAGGAGGCTCACTGGGGGAAAGGCGTACTTGGACCCCGGAGGCCAGCTGTGTGCCAGTGCATCTCTGCCGAGAGATCTATCTGAGCTTTGCCGAAATGGCTCCAAATCAGTTGGACTACCTGGGGGTGGAGTCGCCATTCTCCAGGATGGGTGGACTGCCGTGAGAGCTGGTCGGCTGCACGGTTGAGTTCTCCTGGAATGTGAACGGCACGTAGCGATTTCAGCCACGTCTGACTCCACAGGAGCAGATGGCGGGCGAGTTGTGACATGCGACGGGAGCGAAGACCACCTTGGTGGTTGATATAGGCTACGGTCGCAGTGCTGTCGGTGCGAACAAGCACGTGCTTGTGGCGCAGCATCGGTCGGAAGCGACGGAGCGCAAGAAGCACAGCCAACAACTCTAGGCAATTGATATGCCATTGCAGTCGAGGTCCTGTCCAGGAACCCGAGGCTGCTTGCCCGTTGCATACAGCACCCCAACCCGTGGAAGAGGCATCCGTGTAAACCACAGGATGCCTGGAGACTTGTCCCAGAGGGACTCCGGCCTGAAGAAAGGCCGGGTCTGACCACGGGCTGAACAGGCGGCGACACTGCAGGGAAACGCCAATCCGAAGTGTGCCACGGTGCCATGCCCATCTCGGGACTCGGTCGTGTAACCAGTGCTGAAGCGGTCTCATATGAAGCAAGCCCAGCGGCGTCACCGCGGCTGCAGCTGCCATATGCCCCAGGAGCCTCTGAAATGTTTTGAGAGGAACCGCTGTTTTGTGTCTGACTGAGTTCAAACAATTCAGCACTGACTGCGCGCGCTCGTTGGTGAGGCGGGCTGTCATGTTGACCGAGTCCAGCTCCACACCGAGAAAAAAGATCCTCTGCACTAGGGAGAGTTTGCTCTTCTCTCGGTTGACCTGAAGGCCCAAATGGCTGAGGTGCTGGAGCACCAAGTCCCTCTGTTCGCACAACAGATCTCGCGAGTGAGCTATGAGAAGCCAGTCGTCGAGATAGTTGAGGATGCGAATGCCCGTCTGCCAAGAGGGGACAGGGCAGCCTCCGCAACTTTCGTAAAGACACGGGGAGAGAGGGAGAGGCCAAATGGAAGCACTTTGTACTGATACGCTCGACCCTCGAAAGCAAACCGTAGGAAGGGTCTGTGTCGAGGCAGAATCGAGACGTGAAAGTACGCGTCCTTCAGGTCGATGGCTGCAAACCAATCCTGGGGACGAATGCATGTTAGCATGCGCTTCGTCGTGAGCATCTTGAACGGCAGCCTGAGAAGGGACCGATTCAGGGCTCGAAGAT
Organism: Labeo catla; assembly: GCA_012976165.1. Lineage (NCBI taxonomy): Eukaryota > Metazoa > Chordata > Actinopteri > Cypriniformes > Cyprinidae > Labeo > Labeo catla. Next base: position 94,522 of record VONZ01001345.1, on the reverse strand, counting down.
CCAGGATGGGTCTTAACCCACCGCTTATTTTGGGCACGATGAAGTAGGGACTGTAGAACCCTGACTTCATCTCGGCTGGAGGGACAGGCTCGATTGCATCCTTCGCCAGTAGGACTGCAACCTCCGCACGCAGGACAGCGGCATGTGTGTCCGAGTGGACAGAAGTGGAAAGGACGCCTCTGTGCCTGGGCGGACGCCTGGCGAACTGAATCGCATAGCCGAGACGTATCGTCCGAATCAACCACCGCGAGGGGCTGGGGAGCTGAAGCCAGACTCCCAGCCTGGTCGCCAGGTGGAATGAAAGGAACGTTGACCGACGTGACCATGGGGGGGCAGCTTAGGGGGGGGAAGGGGAAGGGACTGATCCCAGAAGGAAAAAACGTCCTGGAGAAAAGTCTGACTGCACTGGGCAGCGCTTACCTTCTTCCCTGGTTCCCGCGCTGGCGATGTCGAGCTCCGAGTCCGAATTCGAGGAGGCAAGGCGCTGCTCGGAAAGGGAACTCGGGGCCGGACCCCAGAGGTGAGAAAATCCTTCTGTGAAATAGCAGACAGTAGCTCCCGGCCCTCCACGGGAGTGAGGACGTCACCTCTGGGTTGCCCGCGTCAGGGATGCTTCGCAGCTCTGCTGCGGTTCTTCCTGGCTGGTCCCTGAAACGCGGGCGGCGCCGCTCTCCCGCGGCCAGCTCAACGTCGCGCTGCCAATCTAGCACCGTGTGCCTCGGCAGGGGACGGAGCTGGGTTGTTTAGGAGCCGCAGGGGGGCGCCCTCGGCGACGGGCAGGCGGAGGTTGAAGCCCCGGGGACGTTATGTCGCGGCAGGGCAGGATGCGCCTCCATCTGCTTCTGAACCGCCGAGAACTTCCTTTTCTTTTTTTTTTTTTTTAAGTCCTCGACGGTGTCGCCGAATAGGCCGCCTTGGGAAATGGGAGCGTCGAGAAAGAGAGTTTTGTCGACGTCTGCCATCTAGCCAAGGTCAACCATAAGTGTCGCTTCTGGACCACTACTGTGGACATCACCTGGCCAAGGGAACGTGCCGTAACCTTCGTCGCTCTGAAGGCGAAGTTGGCGGCGGCACAGAGTTCCTACATAATCCCTTGGTCAGGACCACCCTCGTGCAGCTGTTTCAACGCCCGGGCTTGGTAGACCCGCAGGGTTGCCACAGCATGCAGGGCGGTAGCAGCCTGCCCAGCGGCGTGGTAAGCCCTGCCCGCCAGAGCGGACGAAGCTCACACGCCCTGGAGGGGAGATGCGGCCGATCCCGCCAGGTGATCGCGCGCTCAACCTGTGGGACCGCCACATAACCCCCGGCTGCCCCACCATCGAGAGTGGCGAGGGGAGAGGAACTGGGCCGTGAACGAGACGAGTACGGGACTCGCCAAGTCCTCACCAGCTCCTCGTGCACCTCCGGGAAGAAAGGCACTGGGGGGGGGCGCGGCAGTGCCGCGGAGGCCCTCCCCAGAAACCAATCGTCCAGCCTTGAAGGATCAGCCGGAGGTGTTTCTAGGCACCTCCAGACCGATCTCCTTGGCGGTTCGGAGGAACATAGCCGATAGTTCAGCGTCCAGCTCAGATGGGCGGCGACCGCAGAGGGGCGCCGAGCCGCCGAGCTGTCCACCTCACCTTCCGACTCTCCCTCTGACGCAGCAGCAGACATCTCTACCTCCTGAGGAGCGCCAAAGGAGACACTCAGCCCGGCGTGCGGGGAAGCGAACTGCTTTGGCAACTCAACGGGACCACGCGGTGGTGCAGAAGTCCGCGGGGCTTTGCTGGCCGGCGGAGCATTCTGCATAATCACCTGGATGTCCCCCCCCGTGCGTCGCCGCGGCAGCCGAAAAAAACCTTGACGGCTCCTTTAAGACTTGCCGCGGGAAGACGACGAGGGGAGCCAACTCGCGAACGAGCGGCGGGACTTTAACGTGGCCATGGTCATGCGTTCGCAATGAACGCATGAACCATCCATGAACGCTGTCTCAGCGTGCTCTCGTTTTTTTTACCCAGGCACGTGAGGCAGTGATCACGTCCGTCCAGCGAGGCGAGGAAACTACCACATCCAGAAGCGCACGGCCGGAGAGACATCCCGACAGCCGTGAGAAATTTGCTCTTTTAGATCCCGGTTTGCCCAGGGAGGACCGCGGCACAACTGTGCACTCAAACGGGAGGCTCGCTGGATCGCAAAAGGCTTCTTGTTGCCGTGAAAACGGCAGCCCGCAGGATCTCGCTGGCGGCTGCCAAACGCTCTTTTAGATCACACTCTTTTGGTGTTGGCAGCACGCCAGCGGAGAGAGAGCGCAACTCACAGGAACTCTTTTTCTTTTTCTTTTCTTCCAGGCTCGTAGACGAGGCTCCGAAGCGAAAATCTGAATGAGTGGTTGCATGCCGCCATCTTATATACCCGTATGTACGGGGGAGTGGCTCGGCATGCAAATACCACTCGCCAATGTTCATGAATGTTCATTGGCCTTTTGAATAAGGCTCAGAGATGATTGGACTCTCAAGCGAGTTCCCATATGTAACGTCGTAGTGAAACGACTGAAGGGGAAACATGGTATTCGCTCAAAAAATATGTTGCGAACCATTACAATGAAGCTGGTCATGCTAGTGAGAGCTCTTTTAAGTTGATTGGAATTGAATCTATCCCGTGTTCAATAAGAGGAGGAGATAGACTTTTACCACTTTTACAGTGAGAAACTTTCTGGATTTATACACTTAAGGGGACTAAGCCTACTGGAGTTAATGAAGATTTTTTTTTTTTTGTTTTTGCAATTATGTTTGGTATTTGTATTGTTATATGTGGATTTTATATGTGTGAATATCATTACAAGTATTATGATGATGATGATTATTATTATTGTTGTTGTTGTTGTTGTTGTACGAATAGAGTGGGATTTTTCTTTTCTTTTCTTTTCTTTTCTTTTCTTTTCTTTTCTTTTCTTTTCTAGTCACTCCCATTGATTAACCAGCTGCTCGTGATTGCCTATTAATTGTTTAAGAATATTTGTTTGAACTTTTGATGTGTATCCTGAAGAAGGCTGTGAAGCCGAAATACATAGATCTACACTTTTAATTGTTTTCATGATTTAGCCCAGTTAATTAAAGGCTTTTTACGAGTGCCTTGGAGTATTTCATCTTCTCAGCAAGATTCTGTATATGTTAGAAATCTGTAAAAAAAAAAATAAATAACCTACAACTAACAAATGCAAAATTGTCCAGAGGTTAACAAAAATGTATCCCCCTATGTCTAATTTATGCATATGTTTTAAACATTTTGATACAGTAGTTCTGCTTGTTCTGTGCCTGAATGAGCTAGCAGTATGTTCTATGGATCAGTGAGCAAAACTCTGGGGAGAGCACATACCACACCTTAAACCTCAACTCAAACACTCCCGCTGTCTTAGGAAGGCTGGAGAAAAGGTCTTGGGGGAATAAACCACTAAGTTAGATCATTTAAACTCTCTCTGTCTTCATAGTGGGCAACAATAGACTTTGATGGATTTTGAGCAGCGATGCCTGAGCGTCTCTGAATGTAGTGTCAGTGTAGTAAATTCTCCATGGACCATCACTAGGTTGTATGGCAGACACAGAAACTGGCTTACTGTGATTTTGTCAAAAGTTGGATGTTTCAGGTTTATACAGCGCTTTTCACAACACAGATGATTTCAAAGGGGCCACTTCTGCTCTGGCTATACAGTCTACATATCAGCATTAGTTAGCTGTGTTACTGGACTAAGAATTAAGCGTCTTTGAGTTTTTTTAAGGTTAAACATGGAAAACCGAAGCGGCATGCAGACAATACACAATACACTGTCTATTCCAGGACAGACAAAAAAATGTTGATCCAGGAACACATTCTGCTTGGAAAAATCACAGTCATTACCTCCTACTACAAGTTGTTCACCAACATCTCCAGCAAAGCTGTTCTCCTAGTATTGCTTAGCTCTTTTTGCCAGCCTCTTTCTGTTAAGAGGGACCAAATACACTCTAGCAAGTCATTTCACATCTCAGTAACACTACTGCACAGATATTTCCTATGTAGGCGCAGTTCTTTGATTCTTGAACAAATTTGTCATGATAGCATTTCAAAAATACACTGATCAAAATTATAAACGCAACACTTTTGTTTTTGTTTTCATTTTTCATGAGCTGAACTCAAAGATCTAAGACTTCTTCTACATACACAAAAGGCCTATTTCTCTCAAATGTTGTTCACAAATCTGTCTAAATCTGTGTGAGCACTTCTCCTTTGCCGAGATAATCCATCCACCTCACAGGTGTGGCATATCAAGATGCTGATTAGACAGCATGATTATTGCACAGGTGTGCCTTAATCACTTCGCATAGAGTTGATCAGGTTGTTGATTGTGGCCTGTGGAATGTTGGTCCACTCCTCTTCAATGGCTGTGCGAAGGTGCTGGATATTGGCAGGAACTGGAACACGCTGTTGTATACACTGATCCAGAGCATCCCAAACATGCTCAATGGGTGACATGTCCGGTGAGTATGCTGGCCATGCAAGAACTGGGACGTTTTCAGCTTCCAGAAATTGTGTACAGATCCTTGCAACATGGGGCCGTGCATTATCATGCTGCAACATGAGGTGATGATCGTGGATGAATGGCACAACAATGGGTCTCAGGATCTCATCACGGTATCTCTGTGCATTCAAAATGCCATCAATAAAATGCACCTGTGTTTGTTGTCCATAACATACGCCTGCCCATACCATAACCCCACCGCCACCATGGGCCACTCGATCCACAACGTTGACATCAGCAAACCGCTCACCCACACGACGCCATACACGCTGTCTGCCATTTGCCCTGTACAGTGAAAACCGAGATTCATCCGTGCAGAGAACCTCTCTCTAAAGTGCCAGACGCCATCAAATGTGAGCATTTGCCCATTCAAGTCGGTTATGACGACGAACTGCAGTCAGGTCGAGACCCCGATGAGGATGACGAGCATGCAGATGAGCTTCGCTGGGACGGTTTCTGACAGTTTGTGCAGAAATTCTTTGGTTATGCAAACTGATTGTTGCAGCAGCTGTCTGAGTGGCTGGTCTCAGATGATCTTGGAGGTGAAGATGCTGGATGTGGAGGTCCTGGGCTGGTGTGGTTACACGTGGTCTGTGGTTGTGAGGCCGGTTTGATGTACTGCCAAATTCTCTGAAACACCTTTGGAGACGGCTTATGGTAGAGAAGTGAACATTCAATTCACGGCCAACAGCTCTGGTGGACATTTCTGTAGTCAGCATGCCAACTGCACACTCCCTCAAAACTTGTGACATCTGCGGCATTGTGCTAAGTGATAAAACTGCACATTTTAGAGTGGCCTTTTATTGTGGCCAGCCTAAGACACACCTGTGCAAATTATCTTGGCAAAGGAGAAGTGCTCACTAATACAGATTTAGACAGATTTGTGAACAATATTTGAGAGAAATAGGCCTTTTGTGTACATAGAAAAAGTCTTAGATCTTTGAGTTCAGGGGCAAAAATGAACGTGTTTATAATTTTGGTCAGTGTATGTTAAATGACCCCAAAATCTGCAACCAGTAGTATTACAAACTGGTAGCACTATATTTTAAGGACCAATTCTCACTATTAACTAATATGCATATTACTAGCATATTGGCTTTTTATTAGCACTTACAAAGCACATATTAATGTCTTATTCTGCATGGCCATATTTTAGATCCCCAATCCTAAACCGCTTATCTAAACCTAACTATTACCTTACTAACTATTAATAAGCAGCACATTTTGCCTCATTAGGCTGAGGCAAAAGTCATAGTTCATTAGCTAATAGTAAGAATTGTGATTTCTCCCATTTGTTTTATTTTGTACTCATGCTGTCTCTGGAGGAACACAGCATCTGTGTTAACAATTACGATAACCAGCATTTGTTTTTGAGGTAAAAACTAGTGTCTGAGAGTCATACCATTCATCTAAACTCTCTTTGAAAAGATAAAGCTAGTGGGACTATAATCTTCAGGGCATAGAAAGCACATGGTGGAGGGGTTGTTTTATACCAAACAGTCAGATAATAAACAATTTGGCATTTAAAAGGTGAAATGAAAGGAATTTAAAAGGTGAAATCCATCTTAGAGACAGATGGCTTTTTCACAGTCATTACAATGTTTTTTTTGTAATCGTGATCAAATACAGATTATGTTACTGTATCATAAGTGTAAGCCTCTCTCAGCTCTTCATTTTTAGCAAAATGAAATTCCAGCAGTGAAGTAATGCTCCATGACATCATAGACTGAACCATCAATGTTCCATGTGGCGCTTTGACCTGAGCTATAAATAGCATGAGTTCATGAGTATCACTCAGTAAAGTTCAGATTGAATAGTCTTGCTTCTGCATAGCAAAGCATGCTAAATTCATGAGCTCTAATGCAGTGGTTTCGATCACACGCGTGACTCATTTTTAATGCACTCAGAGAATGAGAGCAGGAGGAGGACGTGGAGTGGGCAGCTCTGTGGAGTTTTAGTAGACTTAATGATTTAGCTGAAGAATTAAATATAAGGCATGAGGGGACACTACCTAAAGACAGTAGAAGAGGATGTTGGCAAAACTGAGTCACTTTATACCATCTTTTTATTTTAAAATGTTCTGCTGGAGAGCTACTCTTCCTGTTATCAGAAATGCCTCAATGCCTCCTTCTCTTGTTGAAGTTATTCCTGATGCAACATGACAGAAATTAGTCCAGAAATTTCTGCTGCGTAATATGCTTTGTTTTATGAAGCGCTTGGTTTTAGCATGTTAGTTCACTGTATTGTCAATCGTTCACTTTACTAATGCTGTTATATTCGTGTCATTGCTCCTTAATTAATGTAAGCAACTGGAAGTGCCAGCTAACTAACTCTCTCACTCTAGCTAATATCTACAAATCTGACTCAATATCATCAGTTTATGCCATCCTTTTTACAGGTTCATGTGCAGCTTTTGTGATGTGTGTGTAATGTCTATGACTTACGATGTTTCTAGACAAGGTGCTGTGGATAGCTGGTATGTTTTTCCGGTCCAAGATCCTCAATACCTCTGCATAGGTAGAGAGAGCCACTGCAAAAATAATAAGAAAAACAGTCTTTAAAATAATCGTCTAGACCACATAGTAATAGTAGTAGCATATATTGTTTTTAACTGTTCATTGCTTTAAGGCAGTGGTTCTCAACTCCAGTCTTGGTGATCTACTGCTCTGCACATTTTGTATGTCTCTCCTATCTGATGCACTCAGTTCATGGTGTTCTTTTCTAATGAGCTGATTATCTGAATCAGTGTGTTAAATAAGGAAGGCTTACAAAACATTCAGAGCGGTGGATCACCAAGACTGAAGTTGAGAACCACTGCTTTGGGAGTTGTCATGTGAATATGATGGATGTAAATACAGACTTAATTTAACAAGTCACATCAATCAGACCACAGAAATTAAATTTGTTCTAATCACATAAGCTTGTATGCTGAAGAAGACCCATGAGCCACTTACTGACACTGATGGAAACTGACCTTTGATGAACACTGGCGTGCATATGTAAGCAATAATGTATGAGAAGCCGTGTTGGATTGTGAATACAGGACGTTAAGCATGCTTACACACACAGAGATCAGCTTATCTCTCAGCGTGAGAAAACTTATCTGTCGTTTAGTTTAAAACAAAATGGTTCACAGCACAGCATGAGTCTTTCTAAGAAACACCATTAAACAGTATAACTCAGTGAACAAACAGTATCATAACTGAAACATAAAACTTTTAAATAATACATGCACTTCAGCAACTGTGGGCTTTCACACACACATACACAATCTCTTCTTGTTCGGTTATCTGGTGAAGTCAAACTGGGTTGAACCTGGTCAGTACCTCAAACGGAGACCATCTAGAAAAGCTATGACAGCTGCTGAAAGAGGCATTACCTAAAACACTTTAAATTAATAAACTTTAGATTGTTATTTTGTAATACACAAACATGTTAACTGCACTTAGTTTGAGAGATTGAGGAAGCTGGCTCACAATTTACTAGTTGATTGCACTTGGGGACTGGACTCCAACCGCTATCATGCTACACGACTCACGGATAATGAGAATTAGGGCCGCAGAAACGAATCAATAAAATCAATAATGAAAATAATTGAAAATGAATTTGATTATCCATTAATCATGCCTGCCCTCTGTTCACAAAACATCAACCAGACATGTCACTTTACAGCAGTGAATAACATTTCTATGGACAAAACGCATCTGAAATACTGTATAGCAGAGGACACAAACTGAACTGCTGTGGGAAAAGTGGGCAAACCATGTTATCCAAAGAATGCTTTGCATTGTGCTCTTAAAACAAGCTAGTAGGCATATAGCATAACGAGGCCTTCACTGTCAGGCGCTCTGGATGATGTGTGTGCTGTTTAATGCATTTGGATACTTGTTTTCCTCAACACATAACTTATACGTAACATTGTGTTGTTACATGTTAGAACATCCCACGAGTATTTCCATTTTGTTTAGTTTTTTTCCATTAAGATCATCCTGACAGTAAGTGAGTCTCCATTAAACTCCACCGACGCCACTGAAAAAGCGCCGGCGTGAATGTTTCTTTGGGATCCTGGTCTTCTAACGGCTGCTAAAGTGATGCGATGGCTCAATAGGAGGTTGGCTTTTATATTCACAGTGTGTTTACACTGCTGTGCTACACTTTAACATCACTGCCTTAACTTTTACAGCAATTTTCTGCTATTCAAAGCACATCATCTGGTCACAGGGTACCTCAGGGATCGGTTCTTGGACATCTCTCATCTCCATATACAGTACAATACGTCCCTGGGATTCATTATCCATTAATTTAATGACACACTGCTTTACTTTTCATTTCAACCAGATTATCCCACTGTAGCTGCACTGATCTCGGATCATATAGTATGGACAAAAGAACATCACCTGCAACTCAACCTAGAGTATACAGAGCTTCTCAGCTTCCCCGCCACTCTGACTCTACATACAACTTCACCATACAGCTAGCATCATCAACCATAATCTCAACCAGACCTGTCAGAAATCTCAGGAAAATCTTTGATTTGAACAGCTAATCTTCTAAGACCACATTGCAAGCACGGCCATGAAGGTTTGCATTACACAACATCATAAAGAAGGCCCTTTCTGACAGAGTATGCTACACAACCTCTCATTCTTTTCGTTCCTCAGCTGGACTATTGTAATTCTCTTTTGGCTGGACTTCCATCATGCTCAGTTAAACCTCTGCAAATGATCCAAAAGCAGGAGCATGACTGGTCTTCAACAAGCCCAAGAGAGCCCTATTCAGACATCTCCTCATTTCTCTGTGCCGGTTACCAGCTGCGGCTCACATCAGGTTCAAGACACTGATGCTTGTGCACAAAATGGCTCTGCACCCTCCTATCTTCTCTCTCTTAAAAGTCTGATAGGTTGGGTGAAAACAAATTAGTCCAGAGCTTTGTCATAAAGAAGAACTGAGATTAAATACAGAAGATCAGACAATACCTCTGGGACAAGTGGAGAGGGAATGGGATCATGAGGGCTTGTTTCCCTTTTCTTGAAAGGCTGGAGTATGTTTTACTTGCAGCAGAGAGGATGAAGAGTGCAGATGCATCTTTGGTTTTGGAGAATGAGTTGCAGATGATGGCCACTTTGCTTTTGAAGTGTGTGAAGTCATTAGCAAGGACTGCGGATGGCAGAGTAGGTGGAGGAGGCATGAGAAGGTTGAAAAGGCTTGCGTGGGTTGATGTTCATAGCGTTGGTTCCAGAAGGGAAGAATGACGTCTGTTTTTTGTTTTGATATTGGAATAAGGTTTTCTTTGATTTTCTTTCTGCTACGTTTCTGTCCTGCTACTCTAATGAGTCTCTGGGATGCATGGGCTGATCTGTTTTGAGACTACAGGGCAGAGTGTGTACAGTGTTAATGAGATGGTGGATTTCAGGGAGGCAGCTTGGGAGAGAAATAGTTGATAGGAAGTGCGATGAGAGCTAAAGAGTCTGAAGGTTCCTTAAACATAACCATGGATAGGTGGGAGGAAAAGGAATCGGTCAAGGGGAGTGTTAAAGTAATGTTGACTGAGGGCCTGTCTACCCACACTTGCGGTCTGGGCTATTTGAGAGTTTGTGCACATGACATGAAGTAAGTAAGCTCAATGCCCTTAATGCACTAAATCCATACTATCTCTAACACCTCCTTGAAGTGGATCTGAGCAATAAATCAGAACTGACCACTAAAGCTTCTCTTGTAATGTTAATTTATGTTTCTTACTGGCTCGTTGATGCCTCATTTGAATCTTGATTCTTGTCATATCACAAATTACTGACATTATTGTTCTTTGTTAATAAACATTTGGCTTGATATCAACACACACAGATGTGTACGGCATATAAAACGAAGCATTAATGATGAAGGAGGTGTAGAGGAAACAGAAGCCACAAACAATTAGAGACATATTGGTTCAATTATCATAATGAAGAAATCTATGTGCAAGTCCAACTATTATGCAAATGAACACAATGCAGTGTAACTTACAGATGCGACAAACCATACAAAAAACAAAAAAAAAAACACCCTAAACAATGACAATAGCTACGTTTCACAAGACAGGGATGTAGAAACACACTGTATTGTCTGCTTCTGGTCAATAGTTTCAGGTTTCAGACACTGAGGGTTGTTTACTTTGGTCTTGTGGCCTTTGATGGTAAATGGCTGTGATGTTTATGAGATCGTATTCTGCCACATTTGCAATTTTGTTTAATCTTTGTAAACCTATTTCCCTTGTTTCCCCTATCTAAAACAACCACCACCACGCTTGCATGAGTCAGCTGTCTCAGTCATACTTAGTTGAGATCTTGTGATGAGAAAACATCACATATATGGACAGTGCATATTTACACATCATTAAAGTGTAGAATATTGTAGAATCTTTAGAACTAGCAAATTCATTCATTCATACTGAGAGGAGTGACATAACATGTCACACTCTAATGAAAGCCGCTTCTTTCACATCTTTCCTCTAATGTGACATTGCGAACTTCAAAGCTGTTTCTTCCTTGAAATCAGATTGAGATAAAGCACGGCACTGATGCCGTAGCCATATTAATTAATACGAGAGCATCTACAGTCCCGCTGCCTGAAAAATGAAGCAGATATTTCAAGGATTTCAAGGGCTCTCTGATCACAGTGTGGTCATGTTAAGTGTTTGGACTGAGATGGGGGACTAGTAGTTTAGTGTTCCCAAGGCAACGGTGGACTGTTTGGACCTTTATGTTAATGGGCAAGAAAACTAAAACCTGAACAACAGAGGAAAGAATATAGTTATAATACAGTTATCTTGATCTCTAAACCAGTGAAATGTGACCGAAACAATCTCCTCCTGTAAATGGAAAAATAGTTCTTTCTTTGCCCGTTCCACTCCTCCGGGCACTGCTGCAACCAGTCACAACATGTTCAAAAAAATTTTTTTTTTTTTTGGGTCAAAACATGAAATACAAATATAGCATGACTAATTCAGTCATTAAAGTAGAGAGTTTTACATTTGATTTTCTAACAATCACATTGTTTACATGGCACAATCTTATTGGCACACTCTGCTTCTTCTGCAGATGCTGAGATTGCTTGCTTGCTTCTCTGAAACCCTCCACCTCCCCCAGCTCCACCTGTCTAGAGCTGCTCCAGGATTTATTTATGCTTATTTGTGCAGCAGCAACATGTCTTACATGATTACAGCAGCGAATCTGTGTATCAATTACAAAAACATATCAATTTATAAAAAAAAACGCTGATTGGGGGATTTGAACTCTTGAAATCTGGCAACCGCGACCATAAATGCTTGTAGCGGCTTAATTAAAAAGAAGGATTTTTAGGATAAATAACCAGTGGGCAAACCACTATGCTTAATAAATTGAGTAAAACAGAAACGGTACTAACAATAAAAAATATGATTCATAGTGATGTTCTGTCTGAACTGATGCAACACTGAACAGACATGAGCTAAATTATGACACTGTTGTCTTTTAGAGATGCTTTAGCCGCTATAGAAATAAAAGTGACTTGACCAGACTTGGTATATTAGCAGTAGCAAACTCATACTTGCTCCTCAGCAACAGCAACATGCCTACCATATCTAGTCCGTTAACACCAATTACTGTACTTTAACACTGTCATATCTATTAACATGCTAAAGTATTTTGAGAGTTGTCATGGTTGCCAGGTATTCACTCAACTATATACTGATTTTGATTTTGATGAGGTTGCTCAAGTATTTTGCCGAATAATGTGTACCATGAAAATGAAAATATACAAAGTACAACTTTTTTTTCTTGTTTGATTTAGGTGAGCTTGCACCAAATTCAGTGTGATTTTTGGTAATTGAGATCTGGCAGCAACACTGCGTTTTTTTCACTGCAATTCATTGACAGGCTTACTTGCATGTGAAATTACACACATACCAACAAACCAATGAGAACATGCAACAATAATGACTATTAATGACTATAATGACTATAGCAATAGAGAACAGGAGCCTGCTCACCCGAATCCCTCCATAACGGGCATTCAAGTGGTCTTTATGTTACACCTCAAATGACAAGGGAATTTATAGTAATGTTAATATAAATGTGCCAGTTCCCAGATAAATAGATAGTGTTGATGTACTTGCAAAGATACTTATAAAATGTCTGTTGGAGGAGCATCAAAATGCCGTGTTAGCAGATGTTAAGCAAACCATCTACTAATACTCTAATGACTGCTAGGTGACAAAATACTTCTAATTAGTACAATGTCTGAAGTGAACTATCATAAAAAGCGTTGCTGAATTAAATAATTTTTCCACACGCTTAAGGCCAGAAACATGCAGTAGGATAACCAGTTATGCAGTTGCAAATGCTTAGGCCATGTGTTTCGAGTACCCGTTGTTCATAATTAACACGCATTCTTTCATTACTGTGTTCAAGAGGGGTTATTACAGTTACCATCTGTGCCATTAAACCAAGTGTGTTATTTTTCAGGTAGCTAACTACTGTATAAACCATAGATAACTTGCTCAGCAAGATTCTCTCTTCAAACTGTTGCTGTTCTGTGACAGTTGTTGACCTGACAGAAAAAAAATAAAATAAAATAAATAAATAAATGAAGAAGACTCTATTATCTACAGTAACATCTTGATGCACCAACACTGAGAACACAATTGCACTCTGACACATTTTGGGACACAAGAAACGTAAAAATGAGCTTGGATAGCTAGAAGCACCTGCAGTCACATACTGGTGCCTAAAAATGCAGCTAGCCAAATGAAAACACAGACACTTAGGCAATGCAGAGAGAAAATGTGTCGTTAAAATAATAACTACAGTATATTGTAGACACAGAATGTTTGGGAACACAGATCTGTGCCAATCTCAGTCTCTAGATGTGTAGATGTGTAATCAATCACACAAACTTAAAGGAGATCAAAGCTATGATCAGTTCATCATTTCAGGATATGCAATACATGCTTTAAAATAGATTAAATAACCTGAATAAGTTAAGATTTTCAGGATTTCAAACAGTCAGAAGCATCCCTAATTGAACACAAACTGCCTACTTTTTTCTGCACAATCTTCTAAACTTCTTTAGATCCTCTAAATCCTTGAAAAACTTTAGAACAAGACTAAATATCCTAAGGACACGACCCCCCTTTGTTTCTGTCAAAATGTATTGTTAAGGTTCTAAGAAAACTATCCTAAAGTCAGGCCACGTCTCATTTTCTAAAAGTATGTTCTTATCTCTGACATCTATTGATCTCTTGAGTTGTGACTGAATTGATTAGAACAAAAAAAGTGCATGTCCTGTTAAGTGTGTAGGCATTGTCTGTTCTTTGGACGTGTCCGTTTAAAGATGCGTCGGTCAGATGACGCATTGCTGATAAAGCCACGCGATGCGTCTTTCAGAGAAGAGCTGCCGCACACATAAAATCTGAACAAGAGCTTCTGTCAGAGCTCTGCAGCACTGGCCTATCAAACAGGGCGAGACACGCTGCCCGACTGTCCAGTCAAAGCCTTTACACCAGTAATCCTGCAATATGTCAATGCCTGACCTTTTTTCGAGCAAGCAGTAAGAGCAAAGAATTAGAAAATTCACAAGGTTTTATTTCCTCTTTTCCCCTTACTTTTTCCTAACAACCTTTTGGAGCAAGGTTGTATAAGGATGTTCTGTAAAAGGAGTGTAAATTGCTCAGTAATTGCACTTTGTTTCGGTATGTAAGTGTTATCCTTTGAGAATGTGTACTTTTCTCAAGCATTGTTGAAATTAAATACACTCTTACTAAGTGTCTGTCTGTGTGTGTGTGGTGGTGGTGGTGGTGGGGGTACCTTTTGCATTAAGGAGCAAGATAGCAGATTTTAAGTAAAATAAACAGAAATAAACATACTTTATTGTCATTTTTATTTATTTATTTATTTATTTATTTTTATAATAATAATTATATGTGTTGATAAAATGCCATTCCAACAATTTATGAACAAGTTTCCTGTACAAATTCAAATATTCTTTGACTGTTTCTGGTCAGACAAGGCCAAAAGCCGAAAGAGCAATTTAGCCACTTTCTTAAAGATTTGTTTACCAGTTTCTGAATTTCTACATCCTTTAAGCAACACATTCTCACTCCCAACTCATCACATATTGATGCTTGGTCAGGACCTCTTTAGCGTCATTTTTTGAGGGTCCTCCTTTGTTTTAAATATGAAACCCTTGGCGTTAATATGCTGACGCAAAAGGCACTGGGAATTTTATCACCATGGTTAAATTATATATTGGCTAATAATATTGCCATTATTGCATATATGTTGGGGTGTGAACAGACACAACAGTTTTATTTATATTACACTATTTACACATTTATGAGCATGTAACCCAACCCCTGGCTCTAAACCTAACCATTTGTCAATATAAAACACAGGATATAACAGGCAGATACGACTACAGTCATAATTTATTCATTATAACGATTAAAACCTTATGTTTTACACCGCTATTCGCATAAAGAAATCATGTGCCTTCAAAAGACTTGGAATGCAACAGGACAGTTTGTAATGCTTTATTACTGCTTGTTTATGGTCAGTTTTTTCTAGGTGGGGTCAGATGTTCCAATGAAAGTATAAATTATATAAAATGATTTACATTTTTTTACAAATGCATGCAAACCATTAAATTAAGACAAACAACTTTAAACAACAGAGGACCATGCACATCGAAAAGTGATGCTAAAAGATACCCCGTGTGTTGATGATGCTTCTGACTCCCAACTCGTCACATTTTGAGGGTTGGTCAGGACCCTTTGGCATCACTTCTTGACGCTCAGGGTACCCCTTTTAGCACCATTTTTCGATGTGCAGTCAATGTGCTGACGCGAAAGGCACTGGGAATTTTATTGTCATGATGAAATTATATATTGAGTAATAATACTGCATATATGTTGTGGTGTGATTTTTTTTCAAACAGTCACAACAGTTTTATTTATATTACACTATTTACACATTTAACCCAAACCCTGCCCCTAAACCTTACCATTTGTCAACAAAACAAAAACACAAAAGATATAACAGGCAGATACAACTATATTCATAATTTATTCAAAAAGTATTAATATTCCAAGTGTTCCAAGGCAAGACGATTGAGTTGTGAGAAGAATAGATGCGATCGCTGTCTCCGTCTCCGTCCGCTGTCCTGTGTGCTGCTGCAGTCAGTCTGTGTGCAAATTAAAAAAATGCCGCCAGACTTTCGACAGCCTTGTTGTGAAATGCTATTGGCTCTTGTGTTTCTCGTGACCGGATGCATCACGCTAATGTTCGGGAGTATCTTTTTGAATGAGATGTGAGCACATTAACAGACGGGATAATTTTCAGCAATTAAAACCTTGCATGACTTCCGAAGACTTGGAATGCAATAGGACTTGTTTCTAATGCTTTATTATTGCTTGTTGGGTAGGTTTAGAGTAGGGGTGGGTTGAGGTGCTATACATTTATATAAAAGTATTTCATTTTTTTACAAATGCATGCAAACCATTAAATTAAGACAAACAACTGAAAACAATGGAGGACCCTGCACGCTAAAAAATGACACAAAAGCGATACCCTGAGCGTCAAAAAGTGACGCTCGTCAGTATGTGACGAGTTGGGAGTGATAATGTGTTGGCTTATTCAAAAAGGAAATACTCAACAGTAACTTACTCTGCTAATGCTTTTAAGAGGAATCACCTCTAGAAATTATTTTAAAGCTGAATATTTGGACAACTGTAAGACTGATGTTCACAGCAAGGATCAGCATGAACAGGATAGATGGGCTCTCACTCAGAGTGCACACCCTTCATTGAGCAATTACAGGAAATCAGAGAAACGTACAATTCACAGTCATTTCTAATGAAGAGTTTAACTTCCCCTTGATCCACAACCAGACAGACTGGCATGCTACCATATCCAAATAACACATTAAAGGGGCTACATGTAAAAAGTGTAATGTATTAACCACTTTTTTATTGCCAGTGTATGAACACCATGTCATAAAACTTTATGTGAAGGTCTCGGAAATTTGGATTTGCTGGGAAAACCAAAAGGATCTGACATTTATGTGTGCTTCCAAAACCTTCTCTTTCATTTTTACAAATGAAACAAATCAATGATCAGGCTAATGCTGAAAGAGCTAATTCTGTTCTGTAATGTCAATGTGTCATGCAAAAAAAATAAAAAAAATAAAAATAAATTCAAACCAAGCCAGATCTATATAATTTGAAAGTGTTATTTTAATTACCTCATCTGTCGACATGATTGCAGAGCTGGTGTGAACATATCACATTGCTACACATTGCTTTATGGTTCCATAAAAAAACATCTGAAGAACCTTTCTGTTTATCAGAAGGTTCTTTGTGGCTAAAGAGGGTTCTTCTGATTATAAAAAAAAAAGGTAAGAAAGAGATAGTTCTTTAAAGAACCTGAATGGTTTATTTGTGGAACCAAAAATGGTTCTTCTATGCCATTGCTGTGAAGAACCATTTAAAACACCTTTATTTTTAAGAGTGTATGATCAGATGCTTTCATAACTGCTGCTTTCTCATCGCTGTCATTTTTGTTACGTGTTTATTTTGTTGTTGAGAGGAAAGTGTGCAGCACATATTTACAGTACATCTTCATCTGAACATCACTCTCATCGGCGTGTGCAGGGTCAGGATGTTCGTTAACAGTATAGGCTTGTCTGAGATGCACCTAGCCTCGCCTGAAATTTAGGTGAGAATAGACAGCTGCAATGAGGGGAGGAGTGAAATAGTGCAGTCAAGTGCAGTCAAGACAGACGGTTCTGACCTCTCGTGTAACAGATGAGATCAAACGCGGATAATCGCATTATTCACAGTAATGCGCTGTGCTGCTAATAACAATGATATTATTTCAGCTCTGTTGTTTTTATATGAAAATAGATAAAGTAAACAAGACACCCATTTAATTCCATACGAGTACAGGCGTATTTGTCATTAATTTTTACTTGAATACAAACATGTATTTTATTTTTATTATTATTTTTTGAAATATGACATCAATCACATATCTCACAGTCTCTTGAATGTCACATTTGCACAACGGGTGCAAGCAAGATCAAATAAGTTGCTTCCTGCAGTTTACCTAATGACCACCGGTGTCACTAATAACAAGGATTTCTGTATTCTACATATATCACCCCTTTAACCACTTAACTGTCACCTTCCATTTTTGAACTTGTACGTTGTTATAATTGTTATAATTCATGAATGCTTTTGTTTTCTGTGTAAAGAAGACAATCTGAAGATTATTAAGTGAAATCATTTTAAAAATTAAACAATAAAAACTTATAGTTAAAATGTACTGTAAAGAAAATGAACTGTACTATGTATTTTTTTTTATATGAAATAAATATTTTACAAAATAGTTTTTAAACCAAAATTGCCCTAAAATTAAAGCCTTCTGTTATGGTGTAGATTTGAGGTGCACTCTTGTTGTAAATTAATCTATTACTGTTTCTACATAATTTGTAACAAAAAGTGGTAAAATATATATTTAGGAGTCTTAGACCTTTTCCAATGATATGTAGTTTATGATTAGGTTTAATTGTAATATAGTGAAGGCATCCATTTAGCGGGACGGTGACAGTTAAGGGATTAAAGACTATTAGCAAAACTGCTGGTTCACTGCTGCTTTAGCCAATACCACAGAGTTTTTGACATTGGACTTGTTTAACCATTGATGAAAATAAAGAAACATGACTTGGCTGTGAATGTTTTACATTCAGTTCAACTGTACTATAAAAAACAAACAAACAAACAAACAGAGGTTTTAGGACACTGGTTTCAGAAATATTTAAAGAAAATATGTGTTGATTTCATGATTACATTACTTGTAAAGCTAAGGGGGAAAAAAATGTTTAGGCCTTTATGCCTTTATATTTTAAATTGCACATACTTGTGAATCATTCTACTAAACGTCATTATCGTGTCAACATGACAAGCTTAATTTCCCACCATACAGGAAATGTTTTCAAAATGCATCTGGCGCCTTCTGTGTTAGTGAATTACATTACAGCAATGTAATGCTTTCATTAATAAGCAGCTTAAGTGATTTATGAGGTATAACACCACTGTGTCATTTTTAAAATGGACTTAAACTATTTCAATAAATTTTAAATATTCAGTAGGACAGTGTGATTTTATTTATGAACGAAAAAGTGTAAACGTAATAAATGTTCTTTGCTTCGAAAAGTAGGTTTACGTTACTTTTAACGAGGAAATTCAAAGTTTATTGTTGTGGTACAGTAAGTTTTCAAATGGCATTCACACAAAATTTTTCTTCAGTAATGTGACATATTTCAACATCACAAATAGAATATCATGTTAGCAACATCAGAGTCATGGAGTCTATTCCCAGGAAACACACGTACTGTTTAATGTATACCTTATAAGTGGATAAAAACATCTGTTAATTGCATAAATGTAGATATATATTAATTTAAAGAAATAAATACAGGACAGGACCTGACTAAATCCACTGTGTATTTGTGTATTGTGTGTCAAACCAAAGCCAGAGCTGAATATGAGTTCACAGTGAACCACTGCTGCCATCACCTAATTGCAATGAAGCATCCCACATGAAGAATTCAGATATTAAATCACTGTATTTGACAGCTGGTTACCATTTCGTCACCTTAGAATTATAAGGTTCTATCTGACATTTTTGTCAAAATGTATTTATTCACATATAAACCTATTTACATTATGTGATGTTTTTGTCAATTTTGATTCCATGTTGACTTTAACCCATGATAAATCCTGCAGAGCGACGATCTTGAAATGAATTCAGAACAGGACGCCTAATAAACACTCAAGGTGTCAAAGTTGAAACCCGCTGAGGTTGCCCAGTGGACTTATGTTTTGCAACAGTAAGCTAACCTTATTTTAATGAGCACTTTCAATGAGCTCAAGGAGTTCCAGAAAGGTTCTCTAAGGAGGTGAAGATACTGAGATTAACTGTTTCGCTCCCATGCTATGGAAGCTTTTACAACGAGCGTCTGGGAGAATTTCAACTGCACACTAGCGGTTTGCTCACATCCGCTCTGATCTCTGCCGTGAGCCCAGTAATGCTTAACTCCTGCTGTGCTTTTTTTCAGAGCCGTGGCTACAACCAGCCTGTGGCTTGCAAAGCTGCTCTGTAGAAACATAATGAAAATTTAATGTAGAACAGAGGATGTAGAAGAAAACCAAATCTGCTCAAGTCCTTAGGCTGTACCATAGCCTTCGCTTTAAGTTTTCTTCCGAAGGATCAGCCAAGATATAATATTTCCATTCCAAACTGCTTGCTGAGGGCTTCATCGAGAGATGAAGAAGAGAGCAACCATTAGCATCACATTCTCACAAAGCTAATCACAATCCTAAAAAAATCTAATCCAAGAATGAAACAGGACATCCTTAAATCCTTAAGTCAAACAGTCTCTTTAAGCCTACTGATTAGTCTAGTATAGAGTCTAAAATCATTCTTAAAAATACTTAAATTCTCCTTTTCCCCATTAAACAGAGCAAAAGAATATATTAACCAAACCATGACTCTTGGGCTTCCCAAACTCTGTTTGTCTGCTACTGGCTGAACAAATCAGAATGTCAGACAGGCAGTCCTGTCCCAAAGTCAAGCCGTTAATATGCTCAATGTTGGTCCGTTGACGTTCTTCTTCTTCTTCTTCTTCTTCTGCTCTTGGGTCTATGGGAGCCCATAGAACCGTTTGCGGGAAAGTTGTGAAATTTGGCACACTGATAGAGGACAGGCTCAACATTAACCATAGCAAGTTTTGAGTCTCTAACTCAAACTCTCTAGCGCCACCACTTATCCAAAATTTCTCTCATGTTTATAATAACTTTTGAACCATAAGGCACAGAATGAAAATAATTTTTTCTTCTGGATCCTTGGCTCATGCCGAGTCGTTTTGCTAAAATCAATTGTTCGTAAAATCTTTTTCAAACTCATCCTAGATGATGGTTTGCCTGATTTTCACCAAAATTGGCTCAGATCATCTTCAGACCATGCTGGCAAAAAGTTATGGAATTCAAGTTGTAAGTTGTCATCATACTGAGTCAAACCATACCTAATTTTCCCATGTCAGCCATTTTGGGCATCGACCATTTTGAATTTTGTCCAAAAAATGCTATAATTTACGAACGCATTGGCGTATCGCTTCGAAACTCCATATGTGTCTATGGCACGATGCCCTGACAGTACTCAAAAAGCTTATGAGATTAGTGTAATCTTTAATCAACATTATAGATTAATTGTCACCAAACTTGACTCGGATGCTGGTAAAAAGTTATGGATTTCGTTTCGATATACGAAATGGTTTTCGTTTAACGCATCAACGAAATTGCTGGAAAGATGCCAAACTGCATCTGAGGCTGTATCTGTGCAAAGCTTTGACATATTTGCACCAAACTTTGTATGTGCCATTGTCACCTCACACTGACCACACCACATGAATTTGGTAACAGCGGCTCCTATTGGTCAGAAGTAATAAACCAATCATTAAACATTAACAATGAAAAATGAATGAATTTTGTTTGCATTAGCCTCTTGTAATGAAACTGGTCTCAAAATATTCCTTGGGTCATGACGACAACATAGATACCAATTATTCCATAGTCGGCCATACTTCCTATCCACCATTTTGATTTATGTAGAAAAACTACTTATTCAAACTCCTCTTCAACTCAAAAACTCAAATTTTTACTAAAATCAAATCAAAACATCTTCAGACTGTGCTGACAAAATGTTATGGATTTCGTGTCAATAGACAAATTGGTTTTGTTTAGCAATGCAACAAATTTGAGCCATGATGCTAAAATGACTCTGAGGCTGTACGTCTGCAAAGCTTTGACATAATGACACCAAACTTTGTGTGTGTCATTGTCACCTCACACTGAACACACCGCATCGATTTGATAACAGCGCCACCTGTTTGTCAAAAGTGATAAGCCATTCAATTATATTACTAGGAGTTTTGCGTTATTTTTCTGCCATTTTAACTAAAATCATCTTAAAATGGCTTCCTTTACTCATTGCTGCAGTCGGTCTGATGTTTCCTTGCATAGTGCTTGGCCCCGCAATTGCTGCTTGCAGCTATATTTTATTTTATTTATTATTATTTTAAATGTCATATTGTTGTTTCTACTTTAGTTTAATTTCCTTGATTATAACGGTGAGCTGGACTTCAGTCTGCTGATTGGTGACCTCAATCTTTTTAAAGGGAAATTTAAAAAGGACAGGTTACAAAAGGAAATTGAAAAAGGGCAGTGTTTTTTTTTTTTTTGACTTGGCAAACAATGTTGGAGGGACTCCACTGCAGTGTCTGTCATCACGACTTGTGATGTGCTTCTATTCTATTTGCAATCATAATAAAACCTGATTTGTTGGTGAAAATGCTTCTCGACCCATGTACACCATGTTTCCAGTATCATGACTAACTTTGCTCTGTGTTCAGTGGTGGATCCTGGTGTAAGCAGCCAACCGGCTGTTAGGATTTGGCTGGAAGTGACTGTGGTGATTAAACATTAAACAAAAAAATTTGGTCCCTGATTTTAATGTACATCCACTGACATCCCTGCTAACCAAAATGTGCTCCAAGAATGCTCTGCTAACATTCCCTCTAAGTTATGAAAATGTTATTTCTGAATGTTTTGTAAACGTTCAAACCATCCAGTTTTTTAATGTTTGAGGAACATTCTAATCTACCATTGTCATAACATAATGAGAACTTTATATTTAAATGTTCTCTCTATGTTTAAAACACAGATATTTTATGTTATGACAATGTTTTTTTACTGATTATACAAACATTAGACAAACATTCCCTTTGATCTTTTATACCTGTTTACAACGTTATTTTTTAATATTATGTAAATGTTTTTTTTTTTCTTTCTCTCTGTTATGTGAACATTACAGGAACATCCCAATCTACCTTCGTCATAACGTTAGAAGAACCTTATATTTCTAAAAACTTTTTCTATCAACATTATGAAATTGTTTCTTAAATACATATGCTGTAAGAAAGTTTTCTTGACAAGAACAATCAAGTACAAATTACATCACAAGGATGTTCTGAGAATGTTGTTTTCTCTTAACATTACAAGAACCTCAATCGTGTACAAATAACATCAAAAGAACGTTCCAAGAATGTTGTTATAAGAACGTTTTTTTTTAATGTTACAAGAACCTCAATCATGTGCAAATAACATAAAAAAAATGTTTCGAGACTGTTGTTATAAAAATGTTTTCTCTTAACGTTACAATAATGTACATCAACCCTTAATAATGTTATTAGCAGGGCCTAAAATTAACACTTGCCGAGCGCCAAATGCGAATAAAAAACGTTGTTGGCGGATATAAGTAACAGCGTCACTCGCCAGTTGGCGGGTAAAACTTTTACAAAATATAATATAATATATCCAATGTAGTGACAACAACAGCCAGTTTTTTAAAGAGATTTGCTGTTTCTGACATAAGTGATTAAAATCTATTCCAAGGACAAGAACAATGTGATTAGCTGTACTGTCATTAGCAAAAAGGCAGTCTGATGGCCAGCTTGTCCCAAGACACAGTTCTAATAACTTTTACCTGAGAGGATATTGCTGCTTTATTTAGGAAGATTACCTTATCTCTTCTTTATTCTTCATAACCTGAGAATGTGGCGACACATACCTGGGGTTACGCCGCCTAAACGGTGCAGTGAAGTATTAGTTTGAAAGGTTCAGACAGCACACCAGAAGCACTTCAGCGGATGAAAAGACACACACAATTGTATCAAAATGCACAGTTTTGGCGAGTTACCTTGTAAACGCAGTCTTAAATTAATTATAAAGTCTTAAATGACCGTAAAGAGTTGGGAGAATATCGGATATGTGTCAGATCCGTGTCATGTGCACCAGGTTTTAAAGAGACTGCGCTGATTCAGAGCTTAAATGTAAAAAAATAATGGCTTCCAATTATACTGTAATGTTGAATGGCTATAATTAATAGGTAAACTAGAGGGAAAATGCATTTAATAGACACAAAAACATTGTATATGTGTAGCCATTGTAGTAGTATTAATTGCCTGTTTTTGCAAAAAAAAAAAAAAACCTAAATAAATAAAATAAAATTTAAAAAATCCATTGACTTTATCCATTGACATAAAGTTACTTTTATTAAAAAAGCAAAAATGTCAACATCTGAGACTCTGGATTACAGATAATAATGTTGTAAATAATGTTCAGTTTCTTGCACAGGCCGATCGTTTTGCTTAATAAGGCCTCAATATATCGTCAGGAGCCACGGGTATTAATTTTATGTTTTGTGTTATGCTTTTTTTTTATTCTCAAAAATGGTCTGCCGCTGACTTGCATTTTATGAATCACGAAGGACCACGGTTCCAGCTAAAAAGTCTTCTTTATTGTTCTACTAAAAAAAAAAAAGTCACCTACATCTTGGATGGCCTTAGGGTTAGTAAATTAACAGCCAATTTTCCAATTTGGCTAAACTATCCCTTCAATGTTACAGTTCTCTTAATGTAATCTACTTAACAGTATGTTACTGTTATTCCATGCACTGAATTTCAGTACACTGCTTGTTTTTACGGTAGACTACTGGCAGCAGGATTGCCAGTACATTAACAGCTGAAACCTTGTAGCAGAATTTCACAAAGAGATTTTCTTCGACAGCTGGAGAAATTGTTACTTGTGATGATGGTGTTGGTTTTAATGCACCTTGAAGACTCATGTATAGATCACATGTCTGAATTCACATGAGTGCAATATAAACAGGAACTATGGGCATAGTGATGTGTGTAAGACCATTCACCACAAAAAAAAAAAAAAATCATCACAATGACATTATTGAGATACTAAATTATTCTGTTTGCACCTATAGTCTTGATTTCCTCTAGGCAAGTTTAAAGAGCAGTTTGTTTCAGCGCAGCAGTTTTGAGCATCACATCGAAAATGAAACCAGACAAGCCCTTCAAAACACATGGGAGAAGTTTAAACAGGCAATCACTGAAATAATCAAGAAACCATGATGAATGTTTAAATTAGTAAGTGTAAAAATAGTCTGCATATAAGCTGGCAACTCCATTTGTCTTTATCGAGGGGACTAATTAAACTGGCCTGACAGTAGGTACGTATAGGGCCATAATTGGTGAGCCCTGAGTGCCCTTCACCAAAATATATGCAAAAGCAAATAATTTGATCTTTTGAATATGAGACCCAATGGTCCATAGTTGAGCTTCCCGCTCTGAGGTGGAAGGCTAATCGCACGGCTCGCTGAAGGAAAGCAGACGGCGCAGGTCCTTCTGCAACCCAGCAGTTAATTAGCTTTTGGTTATCAGCGATCAGACTGGCTTTCCTGGACGCCAGAGGTGTAAATCAGAGAGAGATTGTGTTAAATTTACCACAAATGATTCACAGCAGAAGCACCCTGGGGAAAACTCATCTGACGGAGTAATTACCTCAATCACTGACATCCTGTATGGTGCAGGTGTGTGAAGGACTGAGATATGACCTTCCGGTTTCCCCTTCCAGATGTTCAAAACGCACAGCAACACACAAGATGTGCCACTCACAGGCGCTAAAGACTTCAACTCTTTTAAACAGATCCATTTCTAGTGGCACAGATTCCACATATTTTGATACTCCATTAGCACTCATATTCTATGTCTTTATCTGCAGTACAGAGGTGTTCACCAGCTGCACACATAATACAGAGCTGTTGTTTGTTTTCTAGAATGGATTGTAGGTACATGTCCACCTTATCCAGCATTCTTTTTGTTTCCTGTATTAGAAAGTGTCCCGTCACTGTTTCACTGTGGTACACCACTGCAAACAATGGGCCTCTTTCATGAAACTGTCATAAATACATGAGCAAATTCAAATGAATGTCCCGTGAATTATAATTATGTGGATTATGTGTACAGGATCTGCTGGGCTCTCTTCTCAGGTTTGGCTCTAGCATGTTGCATAAAATTTAGCAAAAAATACTAATTACTACTGTTAGGATAAATGCCTTTAAAAACTTATTTTAAAAAAGTGCTACGTTTCCAGATATTTATGTCAGAATAGCTTTACGAGTGATTCAAAGTTCTTTCTGCTCATGCCATGATTAAAGCCCATTGTGCATGAAGTGCTATAAACTGACTGAATAAATCAACCTGAATCTCAAACGATTTCAGCTCTTTTCGCGAGTCAGTCTGACCAAAGGCAGTTTGATTGAATGAGCGATTCGTTCTTGAGTCTGCCATCATTAATTCTGATTCAGCTGATAGAAAACACACACAACATACAAGATGTGGAAATATTATCAGCAGTTGTTGAAATATTATTTTCAACTGCATTTTCACAAGTGGGGTGTTACTGATGCATTTAATGTTGTAGAATAAAGCTGAGTTTGTGTACACCACAGACTTTTTCAGGCTTTTAACTAAACCCAATGGAACTGGAAGTACAAAAATGCCAGCTCAGGTTTTAGGACTCTTTTATGCAACACTTCAGAACTTTATTGCTATTTGTGGTTGACACATAGATAAAATTACATGATGCTTGCAGAAAACGTTTAAGTCTTTATGGTAACCTTGTGATCACTGTCAGAGAGGATCTGTCATGCCAAGACTCACTGACAGTAAGAAAAACTTCCAATGAAACATACATCAGAAAAAAGCCATGTGAGCAGCAAGTGCTGTTGTGGCTTGGATCTTATTTTGGCACACAAACTGTTTTTTTTTTTTTTTGATCGTAGACTCACCGTTCAAGGTTTGTTTGTTTTGAAAATGGGCTTTCCAGAGTTTAACGAG
The DNA here is from genome assembly GCA_012976165.1 of Labeo catla. Classification (NCBI taxonomy): domain Eukaryota; kingdom Metazoa; phylum Chordata; class Actinopteri; order Cypriniformes; family Cyprinidae; genus Labeo; species Labeo catla. The sequence goes on along the minus strand of VONZ01001345.1, from coordinate 68,169 downwards.
AGATGCGACCCAAAGAAAACTGTGATATATGACAGCGGTGCACAGTTTTTTGAAAAATTTAGAATTTTTCAATATTTTGAAAAATTATTCTTTGCTAATTATTCTTTGCTAGACTTGAAAAGTGTGACTTTCTATGCTTAGCTACTCTTTCTGGTTGCTTTGAAAACTGGTTTGGTTAGGGTTAAAGCTAAACTCAGCAGGATACTGGGCTTCTAGGACTGGAGATGAAGAGCCTTGCTCTGGGATATTTTGTCGCCTAGATTGCTTGGGTATTTATTTATTTGCAGCATTTTATTGACAGACAGGAGTACTCAGACTGGTAATATCATACCCTTCATTAACAAGCTAAAGGATTTGATGAGACATTAATGTTTATAGCATAAATGGCACTTGGCGAGTTACAACCCGGAGTGTTGAAATATTACTGGGTGAACTGGCAGTGGGCGGAGTCACACAGAGCAAAACAAAAACAGACATTCTGATATGGAACACACTTTTTAAAGTAGAGTAAGTGGCCATAGTTTTTAGCATGTAAGTTTAGCAAAAGTCCCTTTGAGGCAAGTCTCTTTCAGGCTAGAGCAGCCAATGAGCATGCGCGGTCATGAGCGCGCGTTTGCGAACGCTGACTGTTTCTGTAGGAACCGGAGCTTCTAACGACAGCTGCAGTGATGCAATGACTTTACTGATCAACAATTAGCTTTTTCATGTAGAAGGCGGGGCTTATTCGCCATATGGGGCTTTGCACTTTCTCCCATTCATAAGTATAAGGAGCGTGCAGTCTTCCTATATATAAAGTCTTTGGTTTAGCGTATTTTCTAAATATCTGTAAACACTGTACTATGGTTTTTATGCTTTAGTACATTCCAAAAATTAGGGGTGTTTAAAGCACTTATCTCAAGGAGGAAAATAGTAATGCTTGCCTTAGCAAACTAATAAAAATAAAAAAAATAAATAATAATAATAAAAAAAGTAGTAGCTGCACGTTGATCTGAGAGTAAATAAGAGAATATTGTGTTCACTTTTTTAAACTTATTAAATGTTTAGTTTTAGTTGTACTAAGAAGATGCTTGTCATCTAAGTAACTTTCAGGATGCAAAGTGCAAAAAGTCTGAGGACTTAATTCACAGCCTTTGCATTATTGAGAATGTTTTAAATGTCTTGACTTTTATTATATTAATGTTAATCTCAAATATAATGATCTATAAACGGATCTTTTTCCCCCCGTTTTTTTGACCATTTTGTTTCATGTTTGGTGGTTGACATGGGAACAGAAATTATTTATTACTGAATTAGAATTAGGGGGTACATTTTTTAAAATTACTCAGCAATCAGTTTAGCTCTATCACTAAAGCGGAATCAGATATTATTTTCATGCTAAGCTCATTATCCTCATCTCCTAGAGCACGTTGCCTGCTATGAATGTTTTGATTAGCTGAGGGGCATAAATTATTATCGCACATCCTTAACCACTAAACTATTACAACCTCCAACATTAACACCATGCCCTATTTATTAATATATTTACTTCCAATTGTGCTCCAAAAATGAGGCATCCTGAATTTCTTACAGCTCAGTTGTAAAGCTGGGAATTTGTTCAGATATTTGCTTTGACTTCTTTTTACAATGAAAATGTTAATCTGGGATATATCATGACTTTTTTTATTAATACACTTAAAGTGCATTTGTAACCATTAGTGTCATGACAAAATATCATGTTAAATCATACATTTATTAAAGAAAGGGTTCACATAAACATAGGGTTTTTACGACGCTAAAAGGAAGCATACTTTGCAGCATTCAGTGATTCCAGGAAAAAAAAAAAAAATCCTTAACCAGTGCCAGAAATGAACTTTTCCATTAAGGATAGGCATTTTCATCCCCTTAAGTTGATTTTCAGTGGCGTTTTTACCTTTATAAAGGCAATTTTTCTAACCTTATTAAAGAAGAAGTGTTATCTTTCATGTAAATTCTCTAGATTTACTTAATGCAATACACTATAGGGCCGATACCAATCGAATTAAATCAGTATCAACAAAATCCATCTTTGCACTGCAGAAGTGGGACAGAAACTGCATCTGAAGTAACATTTAGATGTATTTACACAGATTTTGGTTGTGCACAGAAATGGTTACAATTGCAATAAATAATGTTATGACATTAAACTTTTAAAAATAAAATGAATACAGAACTATGAGTGAAAACTTTAAATGTGAAACTAAAACTGCCAGTAGGTGGCAGCAAATCACAGTCTTAGGAAAATCAGTGATTTGTTCAAAACAACTGATTCATTTAGGAATGAAACAAGTGACTTGCTGATTTCAAAGGAGCATACTGATATATTACTCTTACTACTTCTGCCGTAAAATATATGCTAAAAATAGTAAGCACAGTACGCTAGTATGCAGTTCCAAATTTAGCAGCTGTCTTTACGAATGGCATATTGAATCACTGACTCACTAAATATGCTGAATCATTCAGGAACGAAATGCAACTGTGTTGACTGGAGACACAGAGGTTGGCGAAATAGTCCATATTGACAATGTGTGTCTAAACTTGAGTCTAACTTGAACATTACATTAACATGCTTTATTATTTATCATAAGCCATTGTATAAAGTATAAAATAGTGACCTTAAAAGAAGGGTAAATGAGAGTCCGGCTGAACCCTAAGCTGACAGATGTTCATGGTATTTCAAAACTGGACTATCTGACCTAAAACTGGACTGACGGCCACCCTACCTAAACATAAGAGTCCTGTTAACTTGTCCTCATGACATTCCAAACCTGTGGAAAATGTGGAAAGCGAGCATGCAGGGCCTGTCAATCTCCAAACAGGACTAAAAAACTTTCAGCTAAGTAGTCCATACTCCAACTCCACTACTGTATTTCAAGTCTTCTGGTGTCATTTTGATAGCTCATGATTTGTAGTCCGTAAAATATCGGCTGCTAAAAGCGCTCTTTGTGAAGGAGCTGTTGATGTTCTGCGAGGCAGTGCAGGGGAGGAGAACTTTAACGCTGCGCTGAAACCTCAATACATTCATGAAGGTCAAAGCTCTCATTCCCCTTCACACATTAACAGAATCTCTCATATCATTAAAAGCTGCAGCAATATAGAGAAATCATTTTATTTTCTCTCTGCTGCAGTTTAATAGCCATTGCTAATCATTTCAAAGGTGCCTTTTTTTTCAACAGCAGATTGCAATTTCATGGATTTATTCAAGTGTATTATGTTGTTTCGAGATGCAGTGCTATTTACGACAAAAGCATTTAGCTTTGCAAGCTATCAATAAACGGTAATTATCTGTACCGCAGATTTTACTATCTCATTGTGTCAGGGAGCCTGCGTAGGTATTGTTTCCATGCAGCTGTAGGCTGTCCATTTTATTCCAACTGACAAGTTATCTGCGATTACTGAGGTGAGGCACCATTTCTTAAAGTGCTTTGACAGAACCAGCAGCTATTCCTGACAGCAAGCCAGTCAACTGCAAAAGCCCTTTCCTCCCTGGGAAAGTATGCAAGGCTGAGATAGAGTGCAAACGCACTCATAAATGCAGAGCTGGAGAGCCATTTTAGCTGGAGTCACCAGGCTGCAAAAAGCCCACTTCATGTAGTGCAGTGTCACTGAAACAGCAGAGCAGAGCCCCTCCGGCGTTCAGCTTAATCAATAAATTAAACAACACCTCCATCACCGTCACACTTCTAAGTCTTCAATCAGGTTCTCTGCTTAAGGTATAGCCTGTAACCTCACGACCCAGCTTACGCTGAATAAAAAAAAAAAAAAAATGAATAGCTTTTTAAATGCTGTGGAAAGAAAAGGCACTTAAACTCAAACCGGAGTGGAGACTTAATTTTTTTGTATGACTGCATTAATATTTACAAAGATCCCTCACTTCTTTCTGTGGGTAAGTGGTTAAAAGGAAAGTCGTAGCAAAGGTTGAATGAGTTATTACAGTATCTGAACTTTTTCTGTCTTTGGAATGAAGTGGACCAAGGAATTGTGCACAATAAGACCAGGAATGTGTATTGAGAAAGCAAAAAGAGTCCATTCTGATTTCACAATGAATTTAAAAACCAGCTCTTATATGCACTTAAACAGAAACATCATCCGCATCCACCATTCAAATTATTTTTCAGATATGTATTCATTTATATGTATGCATTCAGCCTTTATAAATGGATTTCTTGTTTGACTCATTTGGCAACACAAGGATTTTAAAGATCATCACTGTGATTCTTCTGTAGCCATGTTATTTTGGTATCACTGAGATACTATTATAGTTTTATTCATATTTTAAACTGGTTTTTAATTTTAGATTTTCATTTTGTCAGTTTGAACACATTTATTAATTGTATTTTAGTTTTAGTTATTTCAGTACACTAACATAAATAATAAATAAATAAATAAATAAATAAATAAATAAAATTTTAATTTCAGTTAACATTAATTTCATTTCAAGTAGTTTTTTTTTTTTGTTTGTTTTGTTTTGTCACACTTTAGTTGGGGACCAGTTCTAACTATCAGCTAACTTTTAACTACTTTTTTTTGCTGCTGCTTATTATTGGTTAGTAATGTAGTTATATAAAATATGGTCATTAATGGTAACACTTTAGTATGGGGAACAATTCTCAGTATTAACTCCTGAATTCTCCTGTACTAACTCCATTAGGCACGCACACGTTCGTTACTATTACTTTGCTCGTCTTTACCTTTACAGTAGCGCGACGGTTTGTTTCATGCAGCCAAGAGATGAAGTAGAGACCTACACATTCGCAAGAATCGCAAAACAGAAATATCTAAACATAAAATAAAAAAACATATAAATTGTTATTCATCTATTGCACAAAAGCAACAAAAACAACTAATATAACATAAAAATGATTAACAGGCGCAAGGATAGGCCGTTTCGATTTAAAACACGTGTTTGCAGCTTGAACAATGTAGCCATTTGTTGATTTCTGGAAGGTATCGGCCAATCAGAGGTGTTTAAGTCGGAATCCACTCACTGCTTATAAGTTCTTGCACAGTGCTGAATGTTGCGTGCTCATGAATCCTCTCATTACAACACACAAACTGCATATATTCATTGTGTTATAAGAGCTTTATGAGATCGCGATGAACTGAGATGTCAGCTGTAAGGAGCGCTGTTTGCTCGCATTCTGCCATGCATGCACGCAGCAGCCGATGTTTGCTTTTCTGTTAAGAATAGCAGTGGTTTCTAAATGTTGATGCTTAGCCTAAATAAATATTTTATCGGGAGCGTTTATACCGAGATCTTGTGAAAATTACGAGATGTTACAGAACTACTTCGTGTATATTTCATCGATGTAGTGAAAAAATCTACATGGGTTACTTTTATGCGGGCTTTTGCGGGCGGGAGCGGGACAAAACATGAATGTCGTGGACGGGAGCGGAACTAAAAAATCTGTCCTTTGCAGGTCTCTAAGATGAAGTTTGCGTTTAGCGATTGGAAGTTTTGAGCCGCCTTTCAGTCTGTATTTAACAGTGCCATGAGGCTTGCTGTGCCGAGTCCGAGGCAATCAATCACAGAACACGAGAGAGGCCGTGCTTTGATCATTTTAATTTAAAACTTTAAAAATAAAATTAAACAATTTTAGTATAATATTTAAATTAACTTTAAGCTATCTCGCAACCCCCCTGGAGGATCACTGAGGCCCACTAGTGAGCCTCGGCCCACCGGTTGAGAATCCCTGAACTAGTTGCCTATAAGCATGCCTATTATTACATATTGGCTTTTTGTTAGTGCTTATAAAGCACCTATTCTGCATGAATCTAATCCTACACGATACCTAAACTTAACAACTACCTTACTAACTACCAATAAGCAGCAAATTAGGAGTTTATTGAGGCAAAAGTCATAGTTGATGAATGGTTAATTGCAAGAATTGGACCTTAAAATAAAGTGACCCCATTAATATTTATAAGTACTAATAAACAGCCAATATACTAGTAATATACATGTTAATAAGCAACTAGTTAATAGTGAGAATTGCTACCTAAACTAAAGTGTTCTTATGGTTTTAATTTTATTTTCTGTTTTAGTTAACTATAGTAGTGACCACAGCGCAGTGTGACAGTCTAATACTCATGAAACACTGATCGTTCATTTCAATGAGAAACAAGTGCAAGGACGCTGCATTCTCCGTATTCTCCTGAATGTGCTTCTCCATTTGTAAAACGCAGCACATCTTCATCTATCACTGTGATTAAAGCTCAGCGACACTATGCAAAATGGCGTCTTCTGTGACTTGAGTAGCTGTAAATTACAGGAGGCTGTAGGTCAGCTGTAGTGAGGAGGAAGGGAGGGTTTTTCCTCCAGCCCTTTATTTGCCTCCTCAGCATTTCTCTTTAACATCACACTTCATATTTTGTGCCTCTCCTGCTTTCATAAACCCTGTGAGGCTGTAACCGCTGTAAAGGTTATATTGGCTGTAGTGAACATGGTCCAGCGGCTTCAAAATAAATGCCAGAGTCAGCAAAAAAATCACAAACCCAATGAGAATCCATCAACCACACAGCTGGACCCTTTGCATTTTTATTAATAATTAATAATGAAATTTGTACTAATTAAAAAAAAAGAGAGAAGATAGTGGAAACCTGCAGGGGCAATTGTCACACACTAAATTTCTTCAGTGACAAATAACCCAGAGCAATGACATTTCATTAGCACAGGAGATCCTGCCCTACACGAGGAAAAGAACTGTAGTTTAAAACATGATTTTGATGTATAAAACATTTTTTTTTATGCCCAGTATTTTGTCCTGGTCTGATGTTTTGATAACAGCAAATTAAACTAATGTTGATCTCTATAGGTGTTGACATGAACATTGTTGCTGGTAACTACCGTACAATATGACTGTGAAATCAGGGCTGAGTTGTATTTTGACATGAAATATTTAATTGGTAACACTTTAATTAGGGACCAATTCTCACTATTAACTAGTTGCTTATTAGCATGCATATTATTAGCATTTTGGCTGTTTATTAGTACTTATCAATTTTATTAACTTATTAATATTATTATTATTATTAATACATATGAATGGTTAATTCTGCATGACCATATTTTAGATCCCTTCATTCTAGCCCATACATGAACTTATCAACCACTCTACTAACTAGTAATAAGCAGCAAATTAGGAGGTTATTGTGGCAAAAGTCATAGTTAGTAGTTAATAGTGAGAATTGGTCTCTAAACTAAAATGTGGCCATTTAATTTTTAAAATATAGAGGATATTACATATTGAAGCATAACGTGAAGCATGACGAAAAAAAAAAAAAAGATTAAAAATAATTAAAAATGAGAAAATAATTAATTTCAAACAATTATAATATAACACTGTAGCTGCATAAAAAAATGATTAAATACTTTTTATTGCAAGACATTTTAATGAAATTGAATTTCAAACAAACAAAAAACATTCCACTTTTTGGCATTTCATAACTTCTCAGTAGTAAATATAAAGTAATTATAAAATAACCTCCTTTCATAGTGCAGTGTTGGTGCTACATTTCGCATGAATCTCTTTTGTGACAGAACTAAAGCAGCTTTGTTCAGGTATATGGCATCTTTCTCCTTTAATTGGCAAGCTAACAGTGTTTTTGGTGTTATTTCTGGTCTGGAGCTTTGACTTTAAGCCCTTTAACAAGTGAGCTTTTAACCTAAACCCCCATCCTTTTACTTATTCAGCAATTACCGAAAACCTGCTGATTTAATCAGCTTGAACAGAACTGAAAATCATTAGTCTTTTGTCTCACAAAATGCATTTGCAAGACGTTCACATTTTTGAACAATTTTACAGTTACTGCGTTAGATCAGATTCCCTGGATTTTGATCTTTTGTCATTGCACACATTGCCTTCATGGCTCCAAACGTTTGAACAGTGATGGCAGCAGACAGATCTGCTGTGATGGATTTCACACCAGGATCTCTGTTCTCTGCCTGCTTGTTTTAGTTTTCAGTTGTCACGTGTTTGTCATGTCTGTTTCTCACCTTAGAATTATGTTCAATTATTACGTTTCACCTGTTCCCAGTTGTTCTTTACACTCTATTTGTTTGTTGCGGATAATTATACCCTGTTTCTGATCTTATTGAGTACTCTGTTTTCTGGTATCTTCTGTCTGTATTCTGCTGCTGAACACCTGTTAGCTGTTGTTTGATCCTTGTCTTTTCTGTGGATGTTGTGGCAGCCTGCTGATTCTGGATTTGCCTTTTTACTGCTGCTGCTGTAGCCTGTTTGGATTACTATGGCATTTGACCCTCTGTCCTGTGATTTCTCTACGACTTTCTGAAGTATCTTGCTCTCTGCATTTGAGATGAGTTTTGTGGGCAATTTGCCAGCAGTCTAAATCCTTTTCCATTTGTGCATTATTTAACGCACAGAAGAAAGGTGGATTTTTAAAGAGCTTGAAAATGGCTTCAAATCCCTTACCAGACTTACAAGCCACTGCTTCTGAAGAGCTCAGAAAGATCTTTTGATCTTGTCATTATGGTACATTGTATTTCAATGATTAGGAGCAGATCATATCAGTTTACTGACAAGCTGTGACCTTTACTTTTAAACAATGATGGTATGTTTACACAATGACAATTGTACTAAAAAAGGAAGTTTTCCGTTTGTGGTTTTGAAAGTTTCACATACAGATGACGTGTTCAAAATGATCTGACTAAAAACACTGTCTTATGCATGAGACCAAACTGACTACTAATCATATGACAGTTTATAGTTCAAGATACACATCAGGAGCAGACTTTTGCTGTGATATATGGTCATTTGTAATAAGCTCCACTAAGCTGTGGTTTACAGCAATTTTTTTTTTTTTTTTTTGGTAAACTTTTATTGGCTTATTACTTTTTTACAACGGTACTACATACAGCAGACAAAGTCATAACACAAACACACAGATACAAAAGTGTAATTATTTATTAATAACAAATAATATTTCAACCACCAAGTAATAGAATTCTTCAGTAGTGATTAGCAGAATGCTTGCCAAGCAACACAGACACAGCAAGACATAGGCTATTTGTTAATTCTAAGAACGCAAAGAACGCACTTGTTCTCATGGAGACTCGTCTTACCAGGCTGCCTTGAAAGAACGAACTCAGACAGACATAAGGACACACAATGCATCTTTATGAGAATTGAGATGTGCTGTGATCTTGTTGCATAACGGTCCCAGCACATTATAAGTAGCGGGATGGTAACACTTTAGTTTAGGGACCAATTCTCATTATGAACTAGTTGCTTATTAGCATGCGTATTACTAACATATTGGCTGTTTACTTATAAAGCACATATTAATGCCTTAATTTGCATGACCATAACATAACTACTACAACAAATACCTTACTTACTATTAATAAGCAGCAAATTAGGAGTTGTTTGAGGGACAACTCTTAGTTATTAGTGAATATGGCTTCCCTAAAGTGTCACCCAAATGTTTACTTTTACAAGCCGTCACATATTTGCAAGCTTGCAGTAGGAAGTTAAAAGGTGACCTATTATGCCTCTTTTTACAAGATGTAAAACAAATCTCAGATGTCCCCAGAGTGTGTATGTGAAGTTTTAGCTCAAAATACCCAACATATATATTTGTATAGCTTATTAAAATGGTCACTTTAAGGGTATGAGCCAAAACATGCCGTTCTGTCAGGACCACTGTCGTCAAAATGATATACAGTTAGCATACAGTTTGGTTTGGCCGCATGGTTCTGTTCTGGGCAAAACTCCCTGCCCGTCCATGCAGCATGTCATGAATGAGCAGGGAGAGCAGCAATAATAACCCCCCAGGGTAAACAGAACAGAACAAAGCAGATATCATTAATGTACTTAATGATATTTAAGTGTAAGACATTATTCAGATAAAACGAGTCTGAATCAATGAGGAATATCAGAAGCCAAGTCCTGACTGTGGCAAAAAGAGGAGTTGGGGATGGAGGAGGGTGTTTTGCTCCTGAGCAAGCGACAAAGCTGCCGAATAATACTGAACAGAGCTTATATAGGAATGCCATGATAGATGTCGTATTCCTATAGGTAGATGTGATCAGTTGAGAGTCAGCTGATGCGAGCTCGACTTACGTGACCTGCCAGAACTAACGCTACATGCTTAATTTATTGAGTTTGTCCCTTTAAATTCAAATGAGCTGGTGCTCCCCGCCCCCCTTTTCAGAAGAGGGCGGAGCTTCAACAACTGGTAAAAATGAAACAGGACAATCTCACACACTGAAAATGTCAGAAACTCTCAGTGGTGTTCCGCCCTATATGTTCGAACCAGAATAAGTTTAAAAGTCAGTCATCTGATTGTATTGTGCATAATAAATGCATGTTTATGAATTACACAGACGGGGAGATGGTGCAAAAAAAAAAATAACAACATAGCTGTTCTCATGGTGCCTTCGTGTGCTATCACGAACTTTGTAAGTCCCACTTGTGATTATGGTCTTGACAAATTCAAGTCATTGACTTCACATTGCTTTCATATGCAACTTTTAACTACCGCATTCCTATTTACGATCATTCAGGTAGAATGTGAAGGCAGCATCAGTGAAAACAGGCACAGACAATGGTAGCTTTAGCAATATGAGCCTTAAAGAGTGCCAGAAGCTCTTTCAGAAAGGCAGTTTGGAAAACAAACACGTGACACTTAGTCTGGAGCTGACGTTTGCGCACAAAGCATTTGTATTGATCCCTGAACATATAGGGGACTTTACTGATTTTATCTGGTACTTTTCCTTCAAAAACAAAATTTAACCACAGTGTCCTCAGTGGCTCAGATGAAGGGAGTTTATGGAGACTTACACTCTTAAAAACAAAGGTGCTTCACGATGCCATAGGAGAACCTTTTTGTCTAAATGGTTCCATAAAGAACCTTTCTGTTTTACAAAAGGTTCTTTGTGGCGAAAGAAGGTTCTTTAGATTATAAAAAGGTAAGGAAGAAATGATTCTTTAAAGAACCTTTGACTGAATGGTATTTTGCGAGCAAAAATGGTTCTTCTATGGCATCACTGTGAAGAACTTTTAAAGCACCTTTATTTTTAAGAGTGTATATGCTCGTTGGTGCATCTCAAAACACAACACTTGTGATGCCTCTTTGGCGCATTCATCACAAAAGGGCAGGATTTCTCTCTACAATAACATCAACGTAGGGAGAAATCTTAAATAGTGTTCAAACACCTTATAAAAGTGATTTTTGCATAATAGGTTCCCTTTAAAGTTAGAATTTACAGATTCCCTTATGTCCTTATGTAACCATTTAATTCTCTCAAAATCTGAATTCAATGCTTTGTCGAAATCAAGAACACATCCATGTACTTTCATGCTTTTTTCTGTATTATCTACAGAAATGTAGAATGGCTGACTGTATAAGATCATTTGAGGCCATTTGGTTTGCTGGCCATGACATGAATTCTCTGCATGGCATCATGGGTAATTTAGTTTTTCAACACCAATTCAGCTGTTACATGTGACTGTTTTAAAAAATAGGTTAAAAAAATAGTTTTTTTGTAATACCATCGATTACAATATCAGAGCTCACAGTATGTCTGTCTTTAAAGGTTACTAGTACAAATCAGTTTCCCTTTGGAGAAAATGAGTAATGTTTTTACTTCAGGAACCCAAGTGTTGCACTCTATAGGGTATTTTACAATGGCTTTAAATGCGGCTCAGCCTGAATACCTGTTTTATAATAGGCCATTAATAGAAAGTAACACACTGCATTAAGACACAGGGGGTGTAAACTTTTTGAATTGGATTGCAATTTTGATTTCATTTGTGAAAATGTATCTGTGTATTCAGTACTACATTAAAAAATTATATGCCATTTAATTTCAACGTCTTGCATATTCTGCAAGGTGAATGTAAACTTTGAGTGGAACTGCATTTTCCTGTTCATTACTGTGTAGCTGCTTTGAAACAATCTGTATTGTATTAAACGCTGTATAAATAGATGTGACTTGACTGGAATAAACGACCTTCATATTTGTTTCTTTGCTCTCCATTCCTCATTGCTGATGACGAACATTTGGTGGCTGGCAATGTTTCATCACAACCACCTGGCGCCAAGCAGACTGATGTCGTATCAAGGGAAGGCAGCCCACATCAGGGGGGAGACACCAGCAGCTTCTAGGGCTGATAGGTGTTACAAGAAAGATTAAACCCGCCTCTGAAGTTTCAGCTGCGCAAAAACAACCTCTTCATAACCAGATGTTGCCTCTTTCCATTCACGCGGGGCTTTGAAGTGAAGGAGACCATTAGAATTTCAAAATAAACAAGACATCGGGAGCTCAGGAATTCTGATGCACGTCAGACGGCAACGGGCCAAACTAAAAATAGCATCTGGAGTGATGTAATAAACCGTCTTTGTTTATTTAGGAAGTGCAGATATGATTTCTGAATTGAAATATTATCACTTAATGACTTCGGACATGACAGAGAAAGATAAATACTTAAATACTATGCAATTTTTATGATATCCTCTGGAAGAGACGGTGATTATTTTTGACTGAACAGAGCGCCCGTGTCCCATGGGGCTACACGTCTCACTGGCAGAGATATAATTTCATGATTAAAGGTAAAAGCATGTGCCATTGTGATGGTAACTGCAGAGCTTCTGATTAATTACACCTAAATCTGTACAGCAGTGCTGTCACTGTCTTTCTATCTGAAGAATTCTCTCATACAATACAATCGCTTTTCAGATTTCGATGGATTGTTTGGTCCTAACTCCTCCTCCACCTCTCCAAACTGTGTTAACGTTTCCCAGATTCCCTGTGGTGCTAGCTGTAGTTGTAGGTTTAGCTGGGTAACAGCGTAGAGATGCCAGTTCACTGTGATATTGAAATATTTGTCCCTGGAGGATTTCCCAGCTAAACTTCACACACATGCATGTGCTCTTGCGTCTGTCTGCTGCCGATCCATCTCAAGTGATATGAGCAAAGAATATGAGCTGCTCTCTGAAGGAAATATATGTGACGACAAGCAGCTATGAGAAACGTTCTGTAAGTGTGTAGTAAATTATACATCATTATTGCTGGTTAGGATGGATAGGTTAAATACAGAGCTGCGGAAATTACTTACAAATTGCAGTCTGTTACTGATTATAGATTAGATGATGAAAACATAATTCAATTTTAGGTAATGTATTCTGACTACTTTTTAGATTACTTTTAGACTACTTTTTCTTATCAAACTTGTAACTTGTGTTATCAAAATCAAAAATGTGCCATACTGATATTGAAAACAAACAAACAACTAAACAAACAAACAAACAAACAAACAAGTGAGTTGGTAACACTTTAGAATAGGGAACACTTATTCACTATTAACTACGACGCTTCCCTCACTAAATTCCCAATTTGTTGCTTAGTAATAGTTAGAAAGGTAGTTGTTAAGTTTCGGTATTGGGTATGATTAGGGATGTAGAATAAGGTCATGCAGAATAAGGCATTCATATATGCTTAATCAGTACTAATAAATGGCTAATATTCTAGTACTATGCAGTGAGTTAATAAAAAGTTAAAACAAACAAACAAACAAACAAAACAGTGAACCAGGGGTGGGGAACGTTGATCATCGAGGGCTGGTGTCCCTGCAGAGTTTAGCTCTAATCCCAAATCAAACACACCTGAACAAGCTAATGAAGGTCTTCAGGATACAGGTTGTTATTTTATTTATTTATTTATTTTTTTGGGTTGGATGCCGGCCCTCCATGATCAAGTTTCACCACCCCTGCGGTAAACTATACCCCAGACCCCATTTTCTATGTGTTGTATGCATCCAACACAAAAAAATTTTTAATCTGATGTCAAATAATCCGCACCAAAATTTGTAGTGTAAATACACCTTAAAGAGGTCATCGGATGCCCATTTTGATATGATTCTTTTGATATGATTCTTTTTTGATATATTCTTTATGATTCTTTTTTGTTGCATGTTGGTTTAAATGCAAATGAGCTCTGCTCACCCCGTCCCTCTCTTCTGTGGGGTTTACTTTAGTTACTGTTTACTTTAGCCACATTTATCCGTGAAACTTTTAACTAACTTAGGAAAGGCGATTGCAAAGATTCTTAAAAAAAAAAAACCCTTATACTCACTTCTGCCGTAGGTGAAACTGGATCACGAATGATTCACACAAACATAGACATATGAACATATGTAGATCGGGTGGCGCATTCCCTTCACAGAAAAAAAAAAAAATAAATAAAAATCCACTGCGTCTTCAGTGGCTCAGATGCCAGGAGTAAATGACGACCACTATGTTCATTATTACATCCAACAACCAAACACCTCAATTGCTCAGGAGACATTCTTGTCTATGTCCCTGCTCTGGCATCGAAACAATGGCGATCAGACTGTTACAACTCATCAGGGCGGGTCTAAGGTAAGACGTCAGTGTCAATCAACTATCGTGGGAGTGGCCTTGGTCCGTGTGTTGTCACACAGACAAGAGGCTGAAAATAGCCTGATTTGAAAAAGGTGATATTATTTTTAGGGAATAAATAAAATCCATTGGGTGGATTTTTATCATTATAGGGTGGACGTGTACACACACTGCAAGGGCCATGCACAGACATTTTTAGGGGCAGTGGCCCAAACTAAAAAAGGGGTACTAAGGGGGTGGGTGCTTGTTAATACAAATTATCCAGTTGTTACAAATATACAATTAAACGAGAAGACAGCACATTCTGTAATAATTTCAATTACTGTAGATGTTTTGATAAGAGTGGGCTCTCCCTCACTCTCTGAGCCTGCTTGTGCCTCATCTTCATTGGAAGAAGGGAATAGTGGGGTAAATTGAGCCAGTGGGTAAACTGGCCCACCCCCTGTATCATGGCAAATTGAGCCATGGGAACACTTTTATAAGAAGCCATACTTTTAGAACTCTTTGCAATAGATACATTCTGATCATTTAAAATGTTGGGAAACATTACTGAAATTAACTTATCTTGAGGACCACATAAGTTAAAAAAATGGCTAATCGTGCCTCTTAAATATTAGACATTTAATTTAATATTATACAGCAGAAATCTAGGCTGTACTAATAAACAACAATCTTTTCAAACATATTATTGTTTAACTATTTATAGGCCTACTATTAATATGATTTTAATAAAATATAATAAATATGATGTGTTATAAATTACTAGTATCAAAACGTGATTATAATACTTAATTCTAAATATTCTAAACATTCTATATGAT
Organism: Labeo catla; assembly: GCA_012976165.1. NCBI lineage: Eukaryota > Metazoa > Chordata > Actinopteri > Cypriniformes > Cyprinidae > Labeo > Labeo catla. Next base: position 52,948 of record VONZ01001345.1, on the reverse strand, counting down.
GATTTATCTGCTGGCTTGCTGGAGATTTCTTTGAATTAATGTTTGCAATGTTAAGCATGTTCAGCAATGTTTGCAATGTTCAGCAGAATACCTTCTCTCTTTCTTTTTTCAAAGGTTTATTATTATTATTATTATTATTTGTCTAAGTGTGCCAACAACAGCACATTTTGTGTTATTTATATTAGATCTGATCGGGTAAAATAATTTGATTGGACATTCTAATTCTAAGAACGTGGATATTTTGTTGTTAACACTTTTAGAAGATAGAGGGCAAATCATTACTGACAGAAATATAAAAACAAACTACCAAATTGTAATGCATCTACCTGTTAATGCAATGACCTTCGGAAACTGCCATGTCCAGAGAGTGGTGCAGATTTTGAGTGAGGCTGTGGAGCGGGTGGAAAAACACAGAGCGGATTATTTTGCGGAATCACTGGATCTTTAGAGGAGCGGTAACAGAACGCTTTGAGCTGGGGTAATGGCGGGATTGGTGAGATGGGCACCTCAGCTGATGAAGGCAGAGGGGCAGTGGCTCTAGCCACCCGCCTGTGCACAGCCCTGCACACTGCCAACACATATTTATGTTCAAACAACATGTAAAAGTGAATTTTGCATTCGATGACCCCTTTAAGCTTTAACATGTCTTAATCAGTACATGTGTAAACATTAAAAAGTTTTATCTGGATAAAGACAAACATCATTTGAAGGCAGTCTGAAATGCACGTGACCACAATGTGTTAAGTAAGGGATAATCAACGGTTTGCCATGCATTAAAGGATTTTAAATGCACAACGTGAAGGCTAAGAACGCCCAACTCGAAGTGGCAAGCCGTTGATTATCCTGCTTATTCCACGGTCATTTGCCAAGTTATAGACAAGTCCAAAGTAGTATTGCTCTTTGCAGCGCAATATTTGACTGAATGGGTAAAAAGACAGTTATTTTCGTAAGTTATGACACACAGCTCGAGCATTCTGCCCGCTTCAAATCAGACACAGAGATGAAATAGTGCGGTAGATCATATAAAAATTATATTTTTTATAGCATTTATTTCAGTAAATTACCGATCGCCTGAGAGAGAGAAGGCGAGAGAGAGAGAAAGAGAGAGATGACAGTTATGTGTGTGTACCTGCCTGCATGATGTGCGTCTGCGCGTCTCTGTCTACAAACAACACATTTATTTTAAAAAAGCAGTTTTACAACCTCCTTGCTGAGGAATGTAATGTAGCGATCTAGTATCTAGGCTATTTTGTTAACAAGAAACGCGGGGAAGCGCTGACAAGAAGTTTATGTATATGCACAGCGCAATGCGATCTCCAACCTCTCTCTCTCTCTCTCTCCCTGTGTGTGCGTTTTCTATATTAAAGCAGCGCATTAATATATATCTGTGATTAAACTGACTTGGAACTACCTCTGCATTAAAAGGTTTTACTGCATACCTGCCAGCCAATCAGAATCCAGTATCCAGACATTCCATGGAATAATATAGAGAAGACAATGGTTTAGGAGTTTTCCAAAAAATATGTTTACAGGTAAGTAAATGGACAACCTCAACTTTTGTTTTTAAAAACAGCTGTACTTGGAAACATTTCCAGTCTGTAGTTGTATCTCATATGATGCACTATAGCAGGGACCCTCAAATCTGGTCCAACCCTGAGTTTAGCTCTAGCCTTAATCAAACACACCTGAACATGATAATCAATGTCTTCAGGATCATTAGAAATTCACAGGTAGGTGAGTTTGATCAGGGTTGGAGCTAAACTCTGCATCGCTTTGGCCCTCCAGAGCAAGATTTGAGGAACCCTGCACTTATGCTGTACACTATGTACTTGTGCACTATACTCAACTGTGAAGTGTATGAATTTTATAAGGTTATTTTATTTTTTCATATTATGAGTCTAATAACTCCTCCCCCTTCATATGTAATTAAAACTGTGACAGCTGAATGTATGAAATGCCCAACATTCCATACTTCTTTTTTTTTGGGTTATTTAAGTGCATCATCTGGGTATTTAAAGTGCGCTTTTTCTTTTTGGATTTTTCAGTGTGAACACACTACTTGTCAAAACGTCATAGAACAGTGCATAAGTATGTGAATTGGAAAACACCTAGTGTCAAGTTCGAATACTAGTCCACTCGTGCGTCCTTGAGTTCATTCATAATTACAGTCTGAGCTCAGAGTCCAAGTACCCAAACTCTAGATTCTGTGATCTGTTGAGAATGTCTAAGCAATTACCAGTTACTACTCTAGTACTAGAGATAGTGAGAATGTCAGCACCAGTAGCCTTGTGGGCCGCGTGCCAACATATGATGCGGTTGCACTTCGGGTGTCCTGAGTTCGAATCCTGCCTAATTAATGTTTCCGATCCCATCCCCCTCTCTCTCCCACTTGCTTCCTGTCATATCTCTGCTGTCCTATCAAGAACAATGCAAAAAAAAATAAAAAATAAATAAATACTATTCTAGTGTGCAGTTCAGCTGTGGTATTTTGCTGTGATTATACTCTGAGTTGACTGAACTTACTCCAGGCTGTGTTTTCTGAACCAATTCGGATGTAAAAGGCAATTTGTCTTAGCTGACCACATATAACCAAATCACCTCAGAGAGGCATCATTAGCAGCTCTAAACAGGGCCAAGACTCATTCAGAGTAATACTTAAGTTCTGCTTTTGACTCTGTCCGTTGGAAAAGATATGCACCTTTAGTGCAGTTGACATGAGGTGTGCCCCTGCAGCACTTGGATTAATTACACAGCGAGGGACCCGCGTTGTGCTCTCATATTGCATAAATCCCTGCATTAATTACGGCCTATACGTTTTTAAGGCATCGATCAGTGGAGCTACTCTGTCGACTTGCTAATGAAAGCATGGAGTGGGTGTTCTGAAATGGCTCCCCGAGCACCTCACACCACTAATTCATTACCAACAGCAGCCCAGCGTTACCAAATGTACTGCGGTCTGTACGCGCTGCAGTTAGAGGCGACACATTGAGACAGAAGGTCTTTATAGCAGCAAGAAATCTTTGAAAAGACTCTCGTCTAAGAATCTGAGGGCCGAGCTCAAAGCTCAAATGCGCCTGAGAGCTGTTTGGACGCCTAATTGGATCAAAATTCTTGATCCACTGAATAAATCATTCAGCGCTTATTGAATGCTACATATCAATGCTGCCAGACAGCAAATGTCAGCGATATGTGTTGATTTAGCATGGGGAATATGGCAAACACATGCTTCTGATGGTTCAGATGGCAGTGTTTGTATTGTCTGCTGAAGCTAATCTTCCGCAGATATTTGCAAACATATCCACTAGGCCTTGTGATGTCTTTGGTGTTATGCAGGGAGTAACTCTGTGAGCTCCAAAATCCTCAAAAGTGAGTAGTGCAAACCCATGATAATCCAGCAACACAGGGCTTTCAAAAGCAAAAAGCATGGATGTATCGCTGTCACCTGCATTGGGGCTTCATAACCCTGACTGGGGTTTGTCAAAGCTCTCCTCAATTAAGTATGAGACCCTCTGGTGGGATTCAGTCATTTTTGACTGAAAAAATTAAGTTTTGGCTTTATAGGGCCAGATTTACTAACAGCTTGCGCCTGTGCAAACCACCTTTCGGCGTTAAAATAGTACTGTCAGGACGCACAGTGACGAATTAGCACTAAAAAAGGCATACTGAATATGCATTTGTAGGAGTTTCCCTTTCAGACAGGAGAGTAATAACATGAATCACACGATTTACTAACGTTTGCGCACATCAAAATACTGGTATTTACACCATTATTTAAAGTCCCCATGAAATCAAACTTTTCTGGCTTTTAGTATGAATATGTTAGCCTTGAGGTTATCTGTAAGCTAGTGTGTTTCAAAACAATGACAAAATTCATATTTAACAGATATTAGCATTCAAAACTTACACTCTCTAACTTCCACCAATATGGATCAACAATTTTGTTGACATCACCCTGCACTTCAGCGTCTCTTCAAACTTTCTGTCCAATCAAATGCTCTCTAAAATCCGAAGCGTCCCACCCTCACACTATTAATAGATGCTAAAACTTATCGGACTCATTTAAATTCTACACAGAATGGTATGTTTTATGGTGGTATGGATGAGATTGTGCCTGTCATACGCTGTCAAATGCAGCTTTGCTAAGTCTCTAGCCCAAGCTGTGATATAAATGAAATGCTAATGGCTATTTTAAAAACGGGACAGAACGGTTGGATATGTCACACCCTCTCTTTCTGTTTCATTTAAAATTACTTCAGTAGACCTTAACGCCCCTAAAAAAACATGTTTTAAAGCAGGCAATAATTTGCACTGCTCTTGGTAGATTGCGCTGGTCATTATGGAAATGATCTGGCTGCATCTGTGTTGTTTAATGTGCGCATTGTTAGTAAATCACACACAGAATTTCCCCCTTCCATCGGTGCTAATTTGCCCTGTTTAGAAAATCTGGCCCTGAGAATTTTTACTTAATTAGAATGGTACGAACTTGGTAAAGGTATTGGCACTTGCTATGTGAAAACACGCGCACACACACACACACACACACACACACACACAAATCATGATTTGAAAAAGTTAGCATCCAGTAGAAATGTTTGCTAGTGTGCCCAAAACAAAATCTTTGGAACACAAAGTTTTATGTCTTTGACTTTCATATATATTCAATATATATTTCATATAAAATTTTTAAAATAGTATTTTTGTGCATTTTTCATAATATTTTTTCTTCATTTCAGTAATCTGCCAAGTGTCTTCTTTAAAAAAAAAGACAAACTGAAAGTTGTGCATTCAAGATTTTTGTCAGTTTAGTCTGGAAATGTCATTTTCAGGTCTTTACTCATAACCATTTAGGTGATAAATAGATCATAACTAATCCATAAATACAGAGATGGCAAAAGTACACACATCCTTCACTTAAGTAAAAGTACAGATGCTCATGTTTAAAAGTAGAAGTACTGACTACACTTTTTTACTTAAAAAAATAGGAAATAGCAAAGTAAAGAAGTATGGGCTCAGACATGTACTTAAGTAAAAAGTACCCATTACTACTACCTGTTTTAGTGTCATGCTGGTAACTGGACCTCACATCGTATTGACACATTAATACAAAATAACTCACAATTAAAATTTGTTAGCTATAATGAATGTATCAAGGCTAAACAACCACCATGTAGAACAGGGCCGGACTGGGACAAAATTTCAGGCCGGGAAATTTCACACGCATCCAGGCCATCCCATACACCCACAACAAATTCTGAAACCATGGACAACCCTATTTTTTTGTATGGCCATCTCATCTAAATAAATGTTTAAAATCTTAGACTGGGGCCATGCAAAATAAGAAAAAGGCTCTCTCTTGAACTGCACCTTCACTTCCAATTCCCTTTTCAGTCTCTTTATTTTCCATGATATTTCTGCATCTCACTTTGTGTGTGTTTGCTTTTTTCACTAATTTTCTTGTACCTGTCACTTTTCCCATTAGCCATTTACTGGTATGAGCAGAACTGCCTCCAACCACCTCACTATATATTATTTGCAGTAACAATTGTATTAAAGTTCAATTTAAAGTATTATATTATGACCAGGTGTTGTTGTTTTTATCTCAAAATTGCTTAAATGTAAACTTAGTACAATAATGATTACATAATGACAATATATTTACATCCTAAACATGTTATTGTATTATTATGAGTCATATTTTTCTCTTACCAAAATTAATCATGGGTTATTACAGTAAAAGCATAGTAACTATGTTTTTTTTGTTTTGTTTTGTTTTTTGTATAGTTTTACTACACATCTCATGGTTAGTGTAGTAAAACCATGGTTCATTTGTGGTTACCATGGTTTAACTATAGTAACCGTGGATTTTAGTTTTAATGTTCATAAGGGTTGTGTTATTATCTATTACAAAACAATGATTTATAACATTTGTTTGCTAAATTATTACTGTAACTTTACAGTAGATAATAATGATGTCCTTTAGCATAGAGTATTTTGAGTGATGATAGTAATTTAGTTTAGTTTCGTTTATAGTACTACTGCTGTAGTTTTGTCTTTGTTTACTTCGTTAAGCATTAAACTGCTAGCAACTCTTAGCAGCTTGTTTACAGATGAAACTGACTTGCATTTGAAGTCCTGAACAGGTCAGTAGTTTTGCCTCCATGATCCACCCGGGCGCTTCCAATCCATTCTCGAGTCCCTCGAATTGATTACTCTGATAGAAACAGTTTGGCAGAGACGCGGAGCACGCCCAAGCTGAATTATTTTGCCAGTCAAGACTGGCAAATGGATACATGATTTATTAGAGATTTGTTATCGAATGGTGATGCACCAAATGCTGATTAACTAAAGTTACGAGTAACTAAAGTAATGAGCCTGGTTTGAAAATGTAAGAAGTAGAAAGTACAGATATTTGTGTAAAATGTAAGGAGTAAAAGTAAAAATCAGTCAGAAAAAATAAATAGTGAAGTGAAAAGACTGACACCAGAAAAATCTACTTAAGTACAGTAACGAAGTATTTGTACTTTGTTACTTCCCATCTCTGCATAAATATAATAAGGACACACTCAGAAAAAGTTACTGTCACTGAAAAAGAAAACTGTCACTGTAGCAGTACTGTTTCAAAAGGTACACCTTTCTAGCTTATTTACCACTAAAGTGTTGTGTAAGTACTTTATAGACCAATTTGGAGTAGACGTCACAGTTACGTCACTTGCAGCCGTGTGCGTGTAGTGGTTGCAGAAAAACACAGGTAACAAGTTGAGGTAAATGGGTGAAATCCATGGAATAAGAATTTAATGGTCAGACACCATTTGAAGCTAAACGCAGACGTTTAAATGGACATTTTACTTTTAAAGCATAAATTTGATTTAAACAATAGGTCTACATAATATTAACATATGCTGCTCATAAGGGACGCATTGTATTAGCCCTACAGTTACAGCATGGCATATTATTTAAACCTATTACTTTTAACATTTTACACAACATTTATTAATTTTATCTCACAATTCAGTTTTTTTTTTCCTCGCAAATGCAAATTTATATCTCTTGATTCAGACATTATAAGTCGATTTAACTCAATACTAGTGAGTTTGTTAATTCTGAGCAGTGGTGGACGAAGTACACAAGTTGAGTACTTGAGTAAAACTACAGATACGTATAATAAAATATTACTCCAGTAAAAGTAAAAGTGCTACTCTTTCAATTTTACTCGAGTGAAAGTACAAAAGTACCCGATTTTTTATGTACTTAAGTAAAAAAGTACTGATAGATTTATATTGCAATTTTATATAGGCTACTTAATTTAATTTTATATTAGCACATTTTATATATTAGCACAATACCTGGGATTTTCCCAAAAAATATATTTTTGTTGTTGATAATGGACTATGTTGACGAGAGTGATGTAGTAATATTCACTGTGCAGCTTACACTGCGATGTACCTGAGGGAAAACAGATTTGACCATCAAATTTTCACCAGTAAGAAAAAAGTGTTTTAAAGCTTGTTTTGCATAACGTCACAGTTATATATGACACTGGAATAAGGCCTGAAGTTAGCAAGAACATTTTAAGGAAAATATAATTATATTTTCATAATGATTTTTTTCCTTTCAAATATTGTCTGTGTAAAAACACCCCTGGCCAAATGCCCCCAGAGAGCATCACTTTCCACTTTGATAATTACTGTAGTTACCATGTTCTGAGCATGACATCCTTTCTTTTTCCCTCTGATGTAATCTATCTAGGTGGTTGAATAAAAATATGTGGACTTTATATCTAAAAATTATCTCAACTTAGCACCAGCAAGCAGCTAGACAGTTAGCATCAGCTAACAATATTTACTTATTTTTAGCATGGTTATGAATGAACATTCATATCTGTCTACTCTAGCTGACCGTTGCAAAACAATATAAAAACAGACGTCACGTAGGGCTACATGCGTAGCATTTTAATAAATCTGCTAAGGTTACATCAGCGAGGAATATGAACGTGCAGGAGTTATTTTATTTAAGCTGTTATTTAAATTTTTCGTTTTCGATGTGTCTGAATTCAAGCATTTCAGTGCGCTTAAACAGATCACCTTTACAGCAGATGTAATTCACAAACAACGGACAGCTCTGACCTAAATATGATTTTCAGTTATAATAATTAATCCTAAAATTCAACATTAGTAACTTACTTTTCGCAGCATCAGTCGCGCGCGCGCACAAGATCTCCCGGTTCTTACTTGTGAATTCAGTTGACTGGAGACTCGCTCTAAACGGATCATTTGAATCAATGAGTTGTCGACTCGAGAACAGCTGCAGTCGGATCATTCCAATTCGTGAATGAATCATTTGGTGCGATTGGCGAATCAATTTAACAGGTTCATTGAAAAGAATCAGTTTGTTCATGAATCAGACACTGCTTTGTGCATCTCAAAGCACGTGATACATTATAAGGAGTAACGATATGTTTTATGAAATGTAGTTAAGAAAAAGTACGATCTTACGCTTTGGAATGTAGTGAAGTAAAAGTGAAAGTTACTCAAAATAAAACTACTCCAGTAAAGTACAGATACTTGAAAAATCTACTTAAGTACAGTAACGAAGTACAACTACTTTGTTACTGCCCACCACTGATTCTGAGGGGACAAAAAAGGCCAGAAGTGTGGAATATAAACTCCTATTCTAAGCCAATGACAAAAGAGAGAATGACGAGTTGTTTTTCCTTATTGAAATTGTGAGATATAATCTTGGAATTGTGAAAATAAAGTCAGAATTTTAAAAATCTAAAATTAAATTTACCTTTTTTTTTTTATTCCATGGCTCCATAGACTGCTACTTGAACCGCCCACAAAAAACGTCATCCCTGTTTCGGATCTGTAGACTATCCCACTATCTAACGTCAATTTTGTTGAATAACAGTGCTTATCGCTGGGTGACAAGCTCTTGTAATATGCGGAGAATATTTAGAAAATGACATCTAATCAATATAATCCATAATCTTTTTAAATCTAACTATTTTGTACGATATCCATGTAATTCTCTAGCCGTAGAGGCTATCTCTCCCGGGTTTTCTGCATCCATGATGCGTGAGCTTCCCGAATGTTTACAAACCTATAACTGGTCTATAAGTACTTTACCTTAAAGGTACCTTAATGGTACAAACTTTCAAAAAGGTACAGCCCCAGTGACAGCGTTTGTACTTTTTTCGGAGTGTATCATAAAATCCCCTAAAAATAAAAATAAAAAGTCTCCTTAAAATAAAATCCACTTAAATAAATAATAATTACAAAAACAGCACTGGAAGGTTAAATATTCTTAAATCTGTGTACATATATACGGCAGGAGAAGGAATACTGGGTCACTACGTTTATCTTTATTCAGCATCTCATGAGTTTTTAAGGTCCTGTCAGGTTCAAGACAGTTCAGCTTTGAAAAATGTGTCTCATTCAGTTCTAATGCGTGCTGCTCAGTCCAGCTTTATTAAATGCCATAATGTGTCCTGTGTGAATAGTCTCTTAATTAAACAGCCATAGCTAAATACTGAAATGTAGCTTTTAATGTGGATATTCTCAACGTTTAACTAAATCATTGTGATGGCATGAAGAAGGATTGTTTTTATAGGTTTATGGGTGGGATAAGGGCTTTGGGCTTTATGATAAGGTTTAGGTTTCTACTACTTCAGCATCTCATTTGAATTATTATGACTTGTCATGAGACGGGGTTGTCAAAAATGATGAATCCCTTGAAAAAAAGATCACTGCTGATCTACATGACACGGAAAGACTTTTGTATATACATACATACATACAGCAGCAGTTATTCTTATACCACTCACAGTCCAACATAACCAGGCTCTATAGGCACTTATTGCATCGTTTTCTTTCTGGACAAACTTCTTTCTATGCAAATGAGGCACATTATATAATGCAGCAGATTCACAAAGGTCAGCGCAATTTGACTAGCCTGTAGTTTGTGGTATATTGAAGGATGCTTAGGTACATTTTATAGTGGTTGTGGCAGCAGTAACTGTAGCATTTTTTTTTCCCTGTGCAAACTGCGATCGACAATTTGTGGGCATGTTTGCGACATTACCTGATTAGCATAATTCCTCTAGTGAATCATGAGCAAATGGACAGCGATATCGTGGCACAATTCATTTGAACCCTACCTATTACATACATGGCAGGCGTGCACAATTCAACACACACAATACGTGTTCAGTGCAGCCCACGAGGTGCAGATATTCAAAAGAGGATTCATCTCAATCACTTTTACAAAGCTTGCATCACCCATACAAATTTAAATAAACTCCACGTTTGTGCGTCTGCCCACCATTATCACACAATCGCTCCCAGCTGCGGCGCTGGATTTAGACTTCGAGTGCTTTGAAGGGACAAAGATGAGATGAATACAGAGCTCTACCTCAACCAGCATGCTCAGTGCTATTGTTACAGGCACAATTAGATTAAGAGAAGCCACGGGAGGCGCCGCTGAATTCATAGGGTAATGGTTTTGTGTTGCGCCACTATCTATACGCTGTAGTCATCTATCACAGATAGCAGAGGTCTCTGGATGTACACAGGTCCGGGACGGGACCGGCCTTTCAGTCAGCGTGTCTTTGACCCATCGACCTGCAATTCATCTCAAAAAGCAGGCGTGCTTAATATATGTGACACCTAATTACATTCACAGCTGATTGCCAATTAATCTCTGCCCCTAGTGAACCCTCAGGCTTAACACAAGAGCCATTTCACCGATGAAAATCACTTGCAATTATTTGTATCTTGACCACAGAAGAAATTATCTTCTTCTTGTGCATTTCTTAGAGTGTTTCAACTATAATATCTCTTTCTGAATAGCTTTCTCTGGCAAATTGCATTGTGGTACAGAATAATTTGTAACATTGTTTTTAAGAATTTAGAGTTGTGAGTCTCAGCCAAGTTATCCTATTTTTAAACTTACGGAAAGCATGCGAAATATGCAATTAGGTAACTGTAAATGAAAATATTGCATATAGCATATACCAAATTTACCAAATCTCTTATGCCTTTAGCTCTAGAATATGGAAGTTTTAATATAAAATATGGTACCTTAGATGACCATCTGTCTGGTTTTAGGTTGGACTGTCTAATGTAAATAAATTAATAAAAATTATACTATGTTTACTGTATGTGCATATTAAGTAAGACACAATACTGTGAATATTGACTGTTCTATTTTGCCACCAAAAAATTACTTTAAACAAAGCTGCAGCTGATACATTGCATCTCCAATTAACCAATCAACACAGTGCTGCTTTGTTTTTAAATGATTCAACTTTTTTGAGTGAACCAGGTGAGTAAATGATTCACAGACCCACTCATAAAGACAATGGGCCTCATTTATCAATCGAACATAGAAACGAGCGCAGATCCAAGTGCACAAATCAACTTACAACAGAGTGATTCATGAAACACTCGTATGCCGCCAATCCCGTCGTACGAATGATCGTACGTTGATAAATGTTGCTGAAAACAATTGGCATTACATTACATACTAATAAATATATCGAAACATTAAAAACATTATGTCATTATGTACTTCTCCTTAATCCACAACAAACCCTTTAAATTGAACAGTATTACAGAACAAGAATGAAAAATTAGTAGCTATAAATCTTATATTAAACTATAAAGAAAAAAAAGTAAATACAGAATACAAACGTTAAGCTAAAATGAATAAATGAGTAAAGAAAAACTAAACTGCATTGGGCTCGCAAACCTCTCTCATCGACATCTAAAAGTTTCCATGTAAGTTTTGCCATGTAACATTTGGTTGCTAAAGTATTATCCATGATGTAAACAAGTCTTTGTACTTTACTTGTGTTCCAATATCCATGTAAATCATTTTGTTTATTGTGGCGCTGCATGCTGATTTTACAGCGGATCTTTTAAATTGAGCAGTGTAAATTTCACTGCATTTTAGTTTGATTAATGGCTGAAATGTCAAGTTAGCAACGCTGAAATGTTGTGTGTGCGTCAGGCACCTGTGCGATCAGTTATGTTTAATAAAGTAAAGATATAAAGAAAACAAATCAAATGCATAAAGAGTGTCACAAAAGCGAAAGTGGCCTATACATGTTGCAGAGTTTTTGTTTCTTTTGTTAGTCTGTTAATCATTTAAGAGAAATATATTTTGTGTATGCTAGGCCTGTTTATTTTATTCATTTTATAGTCTCTGTTCTTCTCCGTTCACTGAAGTGTGGCAGATGGGGGGGCATTCACGGGCCGTGGCCCCCTTTCCATCCTCTCCCCTCCTTGCTAGCCGTGTTCAAATTGGAAGTAAAAGTGAAATCGGAAAAAAAACAGCGCGCATACGAAAGCTATTGCATGCTTTCCCCAGCGTCAGCAACTGCAGGCGATCACAGATTGCACGTTTACCAAGCGATTTGTGCCCCCTCTATAAATTTAAATGGCCCCCTGACGGATTTGCCCTGGCACCGGCCCTGTGGGTGATGCGACGATGTGTGAATCCTCATGGTCTGTTGTTTATGCTGCTATTTGCACATATAAATCTAACGGCCTAAAAGAATAACAAAGCATTGTTTGTCGGCCAGGAATACAATCTAAATGAACAAAATGCTGTCCTTATAAAATTCTCCGAAATTGTTTGTGCTGCACACAAATTCAGGCTAACTCTTGCGTACACAAGCTTAGACCTGACGTGAGATGTGATCGTAGCCACCGCTCACGTCATTGCGGAAGCAAAATAAATGTGGGTAGGTCCTCCCCCCCAAAAAATTACTGGAGTATATGCCATTTTCTGTAGTCTGGTCACTTTTAATTAACGAAATAGGCCGCCTTACTGGCAGGGGTTGCGTGCATTACCTCTGCCCAATAACATCACAACATTATAAAAGACAGAATAAAAGAATAATCAAAAGGTTTGAATAAAGTATCGGGTTGGGGTAGGTGTATCTGAGCAGCAGATACGCTCAGATGCTTTGTTTACTTCGCTGTGTTTCGGGAGTGCAGCAGGCGCGAATAACTAGTGAAAACACAAAATGGAGTTAAAATTAACATGCTATGGTGTAGTGCAGGGTATAGCCAAGTATACGGCATATACCCACTTCTTTATCAGTCGGCTTTGCGTATGCCCACTTCTAAATCCCCTCTGATACGCATTATACAGTAGTATCCTGTATTAGCCAAAATCATGACAGTCCACCAGTAGCTAATCAAATCGCATGTGAATAAATACTAATATTCCCTAAACACACCCAATAAAGACAGCGACGCAGTCAGGACCGTGGCGCCGGCTTCCTTTGAAATATGTTTGATGATTGTGCTTGATGTGCCCACTCCGTCCACTCCGTCCACTCCTCCACCCCCAGATGCTGCCTGTTCATACGCGTGAGCACAGAGCTTAATCTATTAGCACATTCGTCGTGTGGAATGGATTTGACTGATGGCGCTTTAAAAAAGTGCACAGATATATTCGCTGAATTAGAGACGGTAAAAGTAGGTGGGTCCGATATCATTGGTCTTCAAAGTGGGTGTGTCCTGTCCCACCCACATTTAATGGTTCCAACGCCCATGGCTCATGTCCATATTGATAAATTCCAAGCGTAGAAACGGCCGTAAGCCCAATTTTCTGTCATACGTTTGTTTCATAAATGATATAGTATAGGTGTAAAAAGGTATGCAAAAATAGTATGTCTGGATTCATAGTATTAATAAAACAGTTTGCAAAAAGCAAACAAATGACTTACAACTTCCTGTGAACTTATACCATGAGGACACGGACTTGTGAAAGGCAGTGAATGGCTGAATAAATCAGTAATTTTTAACAAACTGGTTGAGTGAATGATTCAGTGATTTACTCAAGCAGTTTTAGATTCACATTTAAAGAATCATTTCATTTTTTTACCACATCCACATTAACAATTATTTAATATTGTAATAATATTTCACTATTTTGCTGTTTTGCTCTTTTTGATCAGCAGAATAGGCTTCATTCAAAAACGCTTACAATTCATAATTATTCCAAACTTTTGACAGTAAAACAGCAATATTTTTCACCATATTGCTGTTTTACTGTATCTTTGGTGAGCAGAAGAGACTTTTTTCAAACTCTTGACAAGTTGTGTGTATGTATTAAAAAAAATACCATAGTGTTTTAAATGTCAGATAAATTGAACTGTCAGACAGTCTTGCACCACCAGCACCTCAGTGTCACATAGTTCAGACAGTAACTACCAACAGCTTGAGCCATCTTAAGATGACTTTACATTGTCCCTATGAAGCAATTCTATTATGTTCACTTTAATGAAGAGACTCCTCTTATTTTGAGCTACAGCAACAGCATTACACCACACACATGTAATAACACTAGGTTTTTATTAGGCAAAGCACACCCAGTACAAACATTTCTAAAGCTGATTACATGGGGAGCATTTCAAATATGCGTCCCCAATGCATCCGGATAAAGAGAATACGAAAGCATTCATTTGAAGGAGCCTTTCGTTTTATTGCCCCCAGTGGAATATATGCCACCGCAATGCTATCACCTCCAATGATAGTCCGGTCAGCGTGGTTCTGGTGCCTCCTTCAGCTGTCTAATAGCTTAGAAAAAGTAGTAGCAGACAATTTAACCAGATGTATGATACAAAGTATTTTTCATATCCTTGTAACACAAGTGGCTTTCTCATCCTAAAGTTGCTGGCACCCATTGACTCCCATAGTATTTTTTTCCATACTATGGAAATGAATGGCTACCATCAACTGCTTGGTTACCAACATTCTTCAGAATATCTTTTTTTTTTGTGTGTGTGTCCAGCACAAGAAAGAAGCTCGTACAGGTTTGGAATGACATGAGTGAGTGAATTTTTGGGTGAACTATCCCTTTAAATGTCAGCATGATCAACTTTGCAAAGTGTACAATTTTAGCAAAGATTTCAAAACATTTTTAAGCACCTTCTGGACTCATTAAAACCCACTGACTTCCACTTAACACTTAATTAGTACTATGTTAATTAGTGGTTAATTACTCAGTAAATAATTAGTGATGTGAGATGGTTGTGTTGTGAGAGTTAGTTCCACACTATATGATTTCATCTTAATGACCTCAGTCCCCCTCCTCGTTATTTACTGCTGTGGGCAATGCAATATCCCTCGTCTCACAAGCTTAAACACCGTCCTGATACTACTTTCATCATTACTGCTCATTTGAGCACAACTCGCAGTTTAACCAAACTTATGATGCTTTTATTCCTATAGTGTATGACGCGAGGTCACGTCCTGTGTATAATGGAGGGATTCCAGAAGAATTGTCACAGGAATAAGATGAATACATGTCTGCTCCTGAGATGTGATTGGGAGGAACACATGAGCATGCTGCTCCTATGGACTTTTGTTCGAACCTCAGATTGCATATGGAGTGCAGCAGCTCTGGAACTAAGAGTCCCATTCATTTTTTTTTTCCCATAGAGAAATGGATTTTTTTTTTTTTTTTTACACTAAACCGTATAAACCTTTCACAGTGAATACTGAAGAGAGATTGACCAATCAGTGAAGTCACTGTTACCATGGAAATGAGAGCTGCAGCATTAGAGCACAGCAGCGATCAGCCACTCCCATGAAGTACAGCGAATGACAAAATCCAGTCAGTCAGACACTCTTTGACTCTCAGACCCCTCATACACTTGCACACATGACTCTTTTGCAAAAAACTACTGTAAAAACTATCACTTATAATGGATAGCTTACTGAACCGCAGTTTTTGATTCGATTACATCATTCACAGGGTTTCATCACAGTAATTACAGTTTTTTACAATCACTCTGGCACTAATATCAGAACTTTGATGTGAGATTTATTAAATCACAATTGCTGATCAAAACTGACCAAAGGCTGGTCAAAACTCTTAACATTTTTTTTTACAATTGCTTGGATGTGATACACATAAACCTATGATCATTTGTTCATCGAATTAGCTTTTCAAAATGACACAACATAACATCAGAGTATTATCATTTTATATGATGCAATTCATCATTATCATTATTCATCTTAGCTGGGTCTCTGTTTATTTCAATGAAACGATTAAACAATCAATAAAAACAGCTGCTCATAATGATAAGTAATGGTTGCTTTGCTCTTAATGGAAATTGATCAGCAATATTCCATGTTTAGATCATGAAAGTTTCAGGATAGCAATATCCACTGACACCAGTTACTGTGGGACAGAAAACTAATAGATTTCATTCTTAATGGATGTGACATTTCTTTTTCAGGCACTGCTTCTATGGTCCTAAATAACACTTTTCCAGACTGTAAGTAATTATAGCTTTTTGTAGCTAATTATGTGACTGGTAACATTGTATTTTATACAATGTCCTTGTTACACATGTTGATTTTTATAGTAATAACCACAAATGATGCCTATTTATATACAATAACCCTAAACAAAACACCAATCTTAACCTTAAAAAAAACACCTTGTAGGATTTACTTTAAAAAAATCTCCGTAACAATTTGCTCTAACACATTTTAAGTACATTTTACTGCTATTGCTCTGTACAATCTACTTACTATTAAACCTAACATTCACGGTGCCAATAGCCTCGCGGTTAGTGCCTCAACATACAGCACAACAGCACTCATGGCGACCCGAGTTCGAATCCCGCCTCGTGGTCCTTTGCCGATCCCACTCCCCTCTCTCTTCACCCGGTGCTTTCCTGTCTGCTCTACACTGTCCTCTCCAAATAAAGGCATAAAAGCCCATAAATAAAACACAAACAAAAAAAAAAAAACCTAACATTCATAAGAGAAATTGAGTAAATATCACTTAATGATATATAATTTCACTTATAGAATTAAGTAAAATCTACTTACGCAAGTTAAGTAAATTTAACAAAGAAAATAAGTAACTTAAGGCTTAAGTAACTCAAAGCTTAGTTGGCAATACTTAGATTTTTCTTAATATGTCAGCTAATTAAACCATGCTTTTAAAGTGTATGTTGCTTAGAAACGTCTAAGTAAATTATGCAATAGACCTCATGTAGACACCATTTCTACATAATCAGTAAAGCGGGGCTCACCCGAACATGGAGACTTCAATTTTGAGCATTAATGTGTCATTTTTAGTAGAAAATGAACTCCAGATGTAACAATATCACAAGTTACTAAATCTAACAACAAAAACAATGATAAAACGGTGTAAATACAACTGGGAAACAAGAGGGAAAAAAATCTGCCTTATTACTTATTCATGCCTAGTGCATGATGAAAACATCAGTATCAAAAACTTTGAGTAGGTTTTACATAATGTTTATATTTATGCTTTAATTTCTACAAGCTTAAATTAAGTACCAATATAGAATTTATTTATTTATTTATTTATTTATTATTGCCTGAACTAACTTTTACATGTAGAAATTACATTTGGTTTTCTGTAGTATTTAGTACACCACAGAATCATTTTCATCAGTGTAGTACACGTTGTAATTAAGGTACCACTTTATTTCAAGGTGTCCTTGTTACACGTGTTACATGTACTTACTATTACAATAACAATTAATTATGCATAATTACATGCCCTAAGCCAAACCCTAATACTAACTCTAACCATATAATAAGTACATGTAGTTAATTAATATTACTCAGTACTTAAATGTATAATTACACTGTAACAAGGACAATAAAATAAAGTGCAAACTTTATGTAATTCATCAGTGCTGTTGTTTCTGTATTTGTTCATTGATTCACTCTGTCTGTATTATTCTCTCCACTAGTGCTCTTACAATTATATATTTATATGTAGCACCATAATGAAATATGTATCATAAATTTGTACTAAAATATTTAATGATTGTTCAAACAACTATACAGTGAAACTACTTGTATCTTGTGTGTGTGTGTGTGTGTGTGTTCTGGTATATATGGTTTATGAGGACACAAATGTGTATAATGACATGGGTACTACAACGTAAACATGGTTTAAGAGGACACTTCCTGTGTCCCCGTAAAACAAAAGGCTTAAAAACATACTAAACAATGTTTTATGAAATTCAAAAAGTGTGCACAGTCTCCTGTGAGGGCTAGATTTAGGTATAGGGTAGGTGTACGGCAATAGAAAATACGGTTTGTACAGTATAAAAACCATTACGCCTATGGAGAGTCCCCGTAAACCACAAATGCAAGTGTGTGTGTGTGTGTGTGATCTAAATTAATGTTCTTGGTATTTCGAGATCAATGAGTTAGTTAAAACAATTATTCTGCAAGTTCAAGGTTCCTTTAAAGATAAGAATGCACAAAACACAGGGCAGACTGTGGGAGTTTTGAGAGATTAAATCAAGGATCTAAAATTAGTAATTATTATAAAAACATTTGTGCTTCATAAAGACATTATGAACAGTTTTGTAACATTGTTTGTTTGTAGTTTTGAGACACATTTATTAGAGCTGGTTCATGGCATGAAACTCTTTATTGATTTTTTTTTTTTTTTTTTTTTTCTAATCCATAGGGGGTGAAAAAAAAGAATGGTAATGATACTTGTGAAGATGTGGGCGCTCACTCTTGCATTTGCACAACAACAGTGTTGCCAGAATGTTAATGATATTAATAGTATGGTTTCCCTCTGTTAATCATTGTAAATGTGCACTGCTCTGATAAATATGTTATCAGTAGTGGTTTGTGATGGGAGAATCAACCCTCCTGCTACTACAGCTCACCGTGACTGACATGTATGTGTCAAGCTGTGGTTTTGATTTGGTTTTCTAGTTGGGCTTATAGGTCACATTCAGAGTTATTTTTGACTAAAATCAGCCTTGTATGTTTGGTGTGAAGTGATGGTCTAATAGCAACCAATCTACACTCCAGCTCTCCCTGAAATCTCAACAAGTCTGAAATGGTTTTGTTAACAAGTGGAAAATTTGCTCACTCTGATCTAATTTCTCTTACATTATGTTGCTTTTCTATCTTTAGCACTGATTTTCTTAAATATAGAATTAAAAATATATAAAAAAATATATTTATTTAAATATTTATGTCAATAAAATGATTTATGTTATTAAAACTTGGCAGGAATTTTTCCAGATGGAAAAAGATGACATTATCACACATTATTTTTGTCTTACAGAAATTATACAACTTAATTATTCATAAAAAAAATGAATAAAAATCAAAGAGGGCGATTAAAACCAGCATACAAAGCCACAGCTAGTGAAAACAAACATTAATGTAATCAGCAATTTCCTTAAAACCTCATAAGTAAACTGACAGAATAAGAAAGTATAAACATAAATGTTCTTTCGAAATAATCAAAGACTGAAATTGGAGACTGACTGCTGTCTTACATGTATGCATGTTTATAAGCAGTTTAATGTGGAAAAGTTTATACTTCAGTATGTCATTGTCGGTCACTTTCATTTCATTATGCAATTCGTTGACATTTCAAAACACTTTCCACTGACCTTTGGTGATCCTAATCCTGATGTGTCTGATTCTTTCCTGCTTTAAAAGCTTTTCTATGTGGGTTGTGAAGACACAAATAGTCACTCTGATTTTCCCAGCTAATGTCAGCTCTCGCACAGAATGTGAGTCATACTTCAAAGTTGTAATTTAAAGCTGTAATGTAGCTAACTGTCTTTGCGGTTTAAGACATGAAACACTGATTGTTCTCTGGGGGGGGTGGCTGGCATGCATTTTTTTTTTTAATCTTATTTTGCAAGAAGTTTATTTTCTCAAATTAAACACCATTTGAATACACTAGAGGTCTCCAACTAACAAAAAGTCTAAACAGCCCAATATACTCATTTTATCATGAGTTTACTAATGAATATTGCTTTTAAACACACAATTTAAAAATATTTGAACACCACACAAATCATATGGGCAACTTTTATACTGCTTTTTCCATGATATAATTGTCATATGTAATGGAGCTCCTTTTGTATTCCATTATTCATTTGAATGGTTTAACTTTTTCTGTAGGCCATCAGTTAGGAAATCACAATAATGTAATATATGTAATATGTGACCTACACTGTAAAAAAAAAACACAATTTGTTGAGGCAGCTTAAAATAATTTGTTACCCTGCTGCCTTAAAATTTTAAGTTCAGTCAACTAAAATAAGTTTATTTAACTTGAAATGTTAAGTTGTACTAAGTAACGTCTCGGTTACGTATGGTAACCCTCGTTCCCTGATGGAGGGAACGGAGACGTTGTGTCGAGTAGTGTACGACACTAGGGGTCGCTCTTGAGAGCCCAAACACCTCTGACAGTATTGAGAAAGGCCAATGAAAATTGGGTGTGCAGATTTGCATAGCTGACCACGCCCCGGACATCCGGGTATAAATAGGGCAGCGTGTGCATCTGCTCACTCGTTCTGATTCTGAGGAGCCGAGCGTCTCAGCTCACTCAGAGGCGGACCAGAGATGTGGCATGGGAGACACAACGTCTCCGTTCCCTCCATCAGGGAACGAGGGTTACCATACGTAACCGAGACGTTCCCTATCTGTCGTACACTCCGAGTTGTGTCGAGTAGTGTACGACACTAGGGGTCCCCGTAAAAACACGCCACATGTCTGACCGCGTCACGAGAGACAAGTGCAGAAGTAACAGGGCAACGTGTAACGTAAGTGCAGCTCACCTCGTCCGTGACCATCCAACGTCCAAGGACTGACCTGTACAACGGGGTCCTGCAGCCGGGCCTCCCTCAAGGGCGGCTGAGTGTCTTGAGATCGTTGGGAAAATGCCTGCTCCCGAAGGAAAGACATTGCGGAGTTCACAACCTGCCCGACAGGGGGGGGTTTAAGTGACATGGTTAGACATGGGACCTGAGGTGGGTCTCACACCCGGGAAGACAGCCAGACTCAGATCCTAGAGAACCTGTTCTCAGGGGAAAACACCGCACCACAAGAGTTATAGGTGGAAATACACATATGGGGCCACATAAGGGGCCACTACATATGGGGCACAATCCAATCAAAATAAGGGAAGTCATACCTTGTGAAGGGATTCCATAGCGGGTTTCTCTGCTAAACTCCGCCATGTGCAGAAGTGCCAAAGATGGAGATGGTGTCCAGGGTTCGCATCAGGAAACCTACTGAAACTGAGAAGCGTAATCACCATTAGGGGAAGCGCTTTATGCAAGCTCTACACCAACCAGTGTGCTGAGTCAAGAGTTAGCAATCAAGACTCTAGCTGACACTGGTTCTCTGCACAAATTATAAAATCTGGCAAATGTGTTAGGTGTAGCCCAACCCGCAGCTCTACAGATGTCTGTTAAATGAGGCCCCATTCGCCAGGGCTGCTGAGGCAGCGATGCCCCTGGTTGAGTGGGCTCTTACCTCCAGAGGGCAGGGTAGGCCTCTGGCCAGGTAGGCCATACGGATCGCGTTTACCAGCCAATGGGAGATCCTCTGTTTGGAGACAGCTTTCCCCTTCTGCTGTCCTCCGTAACAAACAAAGAGCTGCTCCGAACGTCTGAAGGGCTGCGTTCGTTCCATGTAGATGCGCAGGGCACGGACTGGGCATAACAAGGTCAGGTTGGGGTCATCTTCCTGGGAAGAGAGAGCTTGCAAGGTCACTACCTGATCTCTGAAAGGAGTGGTGGGGACCTTGGGCACATATCCAGGCCGGGGTCTCAAGACAACGTGAGAATCCGCTGGTCCGAATTCCAGGCACGAACTGTTCACGGAGAGGGCTTGGAGGTCTCCCACTCTTTTGATGGAAGTGAGCGCAGTCAAAAGAGCCGTCTTGAAGGAGAGAGCATCGAGTTCGACTGACTGAAGGGGCTCGAATGGATCTTGTTGTAGACCTTGGAGAACCACAGCAAGATCCCAAGAGGGGATGAGATGCGACCGAGGAGGGTTCAGCCTCCGGGCTCCTCTAAGAAACCTGATTATCAAATCGTGTTTCCCCACCGATCTGCCCCCCACCAAGTCATGATTAGCTGATATAGCTGCGACATGAACCTTGAGTGTTGAGGCAGACAGGTGCCTGTCCAGGCCTTCTTGAAGGAAGGATAACACTGATTTGATGCCACAACTCCGTGGGTCCTTCCCGTGGGAAGAACACCAGTTCACAAAGATGCGCCATCTTAGGTCATACAGCCGTCTGGTAGAGGGGGCTCTTGCCTGTAGAAGTGTGTTTACCACTGAAGGTGAAAGGTCTCTGAAGTCCTCCTGGTCGCGTCCAGGGACCATAGGTGGAGGTTCCAAAGATCAGGCGCGGGTGCCAAATTGTGCCCTTCCCCTGAGAAAGGAGGTCCTTCCTCAGAGGAATGCGCCAGGGAGGGGCTGATGCCAGGAGCACCAGGTCCGAGAACCAGGTTCTGTTGGGCCAGAAGGGGGCCACCAAGAGAATCTGTTCCTTGTCCTCCCTGACTTTGCACAAGGTTTGTGCGATGAGGCTCACTGGGGGGAACGCATACTTGAGCCGGCCCCTCGGCCAACTGTGTGCCAGTGCGTCTATACCGAGGGGGGCCTCGGTTAGACCGTACCAGAGCTGGCAGTGGGTGGATTCCGGTGAGGCAAAGAGATCTACCTGTGCCTGGCCGAATCGATCCCAAATCAGTTGGACCGACTGGGGTTGGAGTCTCCACTTGCCTCCGAGCGAAACCTGTCGTGACAGGGAATCGGCCATACGATTGGCTTCGCCCGGAATGTGAGTGGCTCGTAGAGACTTGAGTCTGTGTTGACTCCAGAGCAGCAGGTGGCGGGCTAGTTGTGACATGCGAAAGGAGCGTACACCGCCCTGGTGGTTGATGTAGGCCACAGCCGCAGTGTTGTCGGACCTGACCAACACGTGCTTGCCCTGAATCATAGGTCGGAACCTCCTCAGGGCCAGGAGCACTGCCAACAACTCCAGACAATTTATGTGCCAAAACAGTCGGGGGCCTGTCCAGACCCCGGAAGCTGCCTGCCCGTTGCAGGTGGCACCCCAGCCTGTCTTGGAAGCATCTGTGGTGACAACGATGCGTCTGGACACCTGTTCCAGGGGAACTCCTGACCGTAGGAACATAATGTCTGTCCAAGGGCTGAGTGTCTGGCGACACGATGGTGTGATGTTCACTCGAAATGTGCCTCGATGCCACGCCCACCTGGGGACTCGAGTATGAAGCCAGTGCTGCAGCGGTCTCATGTGCATCAAACCCAACGGCGTGACCGCGGCTGAGGATGCCATGTGCCCTAGGAGCCTCTGAACCTGTTTTAGGGGGACCGCTGACCCGCATCTGAGTGTTGCCACACACCTCAGAACTGGCTGTGCACGCTCTGGGGAGAGACGCGCAGACATACTAACCGAGTCCAGCTCTACGCCGAGAAAAGAGATCCTCTGTGCCGGGGAGAGTTTGCTCTTTTCCCAGTTGACCCGAGGTCCCAACTGGGCCAATGGTTGAGAACCATGTCCCTGTGTACGCAACCCATATCCCACGAGTGAGCTAGGAATAGCCAGTCGTCAAGATAATTGAGAATGCGGATGCCCACTTCCCTGAGGGGGGCAAGGGCAGCCCCCGCTACCTTCGTAAAGGCGCAGGGCGGCAGGGATAGGCCGCAGGGGGAACCTTGTACTGATGAGCCTGATCTCGAAGACAGAGTCTTGGAGGATCAAGACATGATAGTACGTGTCGCTCAGGTCCAATGCCATCAACCAATCTTAAGCCCTGACACACAAGGAATGTGTGTTCAAGGGCTAATGTTTGAACGGGAGCTTGAGAAAGGGCCCGATTCAAAAACCTCTGTTTTAAGATTGGTATGAGTCAACCACCCATCTTGGTACAATGAAGTAGGGGTCGGCAAACCCTTTCCTTCATTTTGGCTGAGGGGATAGGATCTAATCGCACCCTTCCCAGGGGGGCTGCGATCTCCGCTTAAGGGACCATAGCATTCTTGCCCTGAGTCGATTTATAAGAGAATGCCGTAGACCTTAGCGGATGCCTTGCAACCTGAGTTGCATAGCCAAGTCAGGTAGTTCTGAGAAGCTTCAGGTCTCAGGGAACTATACCCGACGTACCTGGAATGGGAATGTCGTGGCTGAATAAGGCAGAGAACGCCGTGTTTGGAGATGAAGCCCCAAGAGCGCGGTGTGTCTTTGCCATTATGCAGAGTTTGTGCCGAATCCATCTCTCATCCCCGGGTCGAGAGTGGATCTGGACGGGTCAGCTAGCCCGCCTGCTCTGGATTGCTTGTCAGAAGAAAAACTAGAAGCCTAACGAGGGTTCTAGCAAGCCTACCGACAAGCTTGTGTTGCCACCTTCCCACAAGATCTCTGACCGCTGGGCGGTCAGGCCGGAGGCCCGGCTGTCGCGGGGCCTCAGGAGTTCTATAGGGGACCGTCCGTGGCGACGAACAGACAGGAGTAGTCGGGGGTAGAGGGCCGGAGCCCTGACCCGCGGCTCTGTCTGCTCCTACCGTGAAGGACTTTCGCTGCAAATTCTATCACGGTGTTGCCAGAAGGACCAACCTGGGAAATGGGGGGTAAGAAGCGGACTTCAAATTTCCCGCATTTCTGACAGGTGCAGCCACAGGTGGCGTTCCTGGACCAACAAGTAGACATCGCCCTTCCTAGAGCGTGTGCCACGACTCACAGCTCTAGGTTGGAACCACCCTCGTACTGAGCTCGCAATGCCACGGCCTGAACACCCAGAGGATGGCCGTGGTATGTAAGGCGGACGCAGCCTGTCCAGAAGCCATGTAAGCCTTGCCCGGAAGAACTTACAGGCCCTGAACGGGAGTTCTGGAAGGAATCTCACAAGCGGCGGCGATTAGCAGGGAGTACACTGCAATCGCCCCCTCCGCCTGGGGGAACCTCTGAAACCCCCTCGCTGGACCCCCATCGAGAGTGGTGAAGGAGGAGAAGTTGGTTTATCACGTTCTGACCATTTTTTTAAATGGGCTTTCCGCGATTTCACCAACTTCTCGTGCACTACCGGGAAACAGACACTGGAAACGAGCGTACAGGTCGTTACCCAGATGTCTATTAACCAGCCCCTTCTTGGCTTCCCGTTTCAGGCACGGCCGCCATTTTTTTGCATCCACCTCAAACTGAGAATCAGTCCCCCGTAGAGGCTTGCTCAGCTGAAGTTTCTGCTTCAAATAGTTCACGCCCTTCCTTAGCGATGCTGCCGCTAACCATTTCCGCCCAATTAGGAGTTCTGAATAAGAAAGTCAGCTGTACTGAGACAGACTAACAAACTTGTCCGGAAACTCAATCGAGGGACGCACGAAGCGAGGGGTTTGCGGGGTTTTCACCCGGCAAAACCTTCCTTGCTTTGTAATGCTCGTCACCAACGCACATCGCTACGGCCTCGTACCCGGAAGTAGAAGGACCGGAGCGGGTAGCAGTCGGGAACGTAAGCATACGGCTCGTGCGCCCAGGTCATGTTTTCGCCGGCAAAACATGAATCAACAACAAGCGCTGCATCGGCGTGAGAATCTCAACACTGAATACAACGGTCGTGTTGATCGTTTGGATCGAGGGACGCGAGGAGCGAGAGGTTTGCGGGGTTTTCACCCGGCAGAGCCTTCCCTGCTTCCTAATGCTCGTTACCGACGCACATCGCAACGGCCTCGTACCCGAAAGTAGAAGGACCGGAGCGGGAAGCAGTCGGAGTGAGCCGCGGCTTCACGTAAAGCACGCGGCTGACGAGCAAGCGCGTCCATGATCGAGCTCTCGCAAGCAAAACATGAGTCAACAACAAGCGCTGCATCAGCGTGAGCATAACTCAACACTGAACACAACGGTCATGTCGATCGTTTGGGAAGGTAAGCCGCAACCAGGATGACACGGAGGGAAAGATATGTTAACCAACACACAATCCTACCGTGCCAGCTCTATCAGAGAAATCACCCATAGAAGGAAGATTGCTCTTCAAGATCGCCGTCGACGCACCCAGGGGACTCTCACAACACAGGCTGTGCTAGAGAGGGAGAGACCGCTGTCTGTGCTGCAGATCCAACGACGAGAGAGGTGAATGTTGCTACATCTCACGCAGAGACGCTGCATTCGGCTCCGAAGAACAGAACGAGTGAGCAGATGCACACGCTGCCCTATTTATACCCGGATGTCCGGGGCGTGGTCAGCTATGCAAATCTGCACACCCAATTTTCATTGGCCTTTCTCAATACTGTCAGAGGTGTTTGGGCTCTCAAGAGCGACCCCTAGTGTCGTACACTACTCGACACAACTCGGAGTGTACGACAGATAGGGAACAACTTACACCTACATAACTCTCATTAGAGTGTTAGTAGAGTGTTAGTAGAGTAGTATTAAGTTGAGAGTTAGATTAAGCTGACATGTACTTGCAAAGTTACTTACAGTCAGTAGAATATCTGCTGGGGGACAAATAAAAAGACAACAAAAAGTTAGCAGATACTAAGCAGACAGTCTACTAACACAAACCATACATCAATGGAAAGCTTATTTATTCAGCTTTCAGATGATGTATAAATCTCAATTTCGAAAAT
The DNA here is from genome assembly GCA_012976165.1 of Labeo catla. Lineage (NCBI taxonomy): Eukaryota > Metazoa > Chordata > Actinopteri > Cypriniformes > Cyprinidae > Labeo > Labeo catla. The sequence continues at coordinate 26,510 of VONZ01001345.1, read as the reverse complement.
TTGACCCTTATGACTGATAATAATAATAATAATAATAATTCTCCTTTTTTTTTTTTTGCTTTCCTTTTTTTGCTTTCAAACCTTAAACCATAGACCTTGATAAATGCTTTATGAATGCTTCTCATTACAAATTTAGGAAGATGTTTGGTGCATGGTGCATTTTCAAATGCACATTATAAGTGACTCAAACTCATAGCACTTGCAGTTCATGCGAAGCAGCACTTAGTACAAACATTGGAAAGATCACAGCACTTAATCACATAAGATTACATGTTTGTGTAATTACAATGCAGTCTTTTTTTATGATTTGATAATTGTGCAAAACCATATCACCTTCTCAGGCATTGTCAGAATTCATAAAAAGGTTACTGGCTGACTGGCTGTTTTTTTATGTCCTGGTTATATAAATAAAACTGACTTGACTTGAAGGTAATCAGACAATATACCATATGAGCATATTTCCACACTTTATATATAGTAAAGAAGAGTCTGCTTTAATCTGAAAGCATCCCAGAGCACTGGCCCAATATGGACTGTGAACACTGACAGATGGCAGCCAGATTCACACATGTGGCTCTTAAAGCCATAGTTCACTCAAAAAAACATCATTCATTCGCCCTCACGTTGTACCTTAGTGACTTTTTCTGATCTAAAACAAACAAAAAAGAATGCACTTTTTGTGCATGCAGCTACATTAAATAGAGTCTGGTCATCTCAAAATTAGTCAATGTGTGCATTATAGTCATACACTCTTAAAAATAGAGGTTCCAAAAGGTTGTTTTTGCAGTGATTGACAACCATTTGTGGTTCCCCAAGAACCTTTCAGTGAACAGTTCCTAAAAGAACCATTTTGAAGAACTTTTTTAAAAACTTAAAGAACCTTTTTTGACTATAAAGAACCTTTCTGCATTTGAAAGGTTCCATGGATGTTCAAGCTTCAAGTCTTTATTTTCAAGAGTGTAACAAGCTTTGTTGGAGACAATTTAAAATATGAAAAAGTATTAGGGAAAATCAATAAATTTTGAGAATGAAATAAATTGAAATAAATTAAATAAATTAACATACAGTTTTAATTTATTGCTGTTGTGTGAATAAAATGTAATTGTAATCAATAAAAAAGTAACTGTAGTCTGATTATGAGTATTTTGAAATGCAATCCGTTTACGAGTACTTAATGTTTTGTAATCTGATTATGTACTGCAGATTACATGTAATCACTTACTGCCCAACCCTGATTACATTCATGAGTGCTTGTGTGAGAGGTCGTGCTTTCTTAAAACTAAATGAAAAATCATAGAGTCAGAACATTTCAATAAATCTGATTATTCAGTTCACAAAGCCAGTCTGAATAATTTGTTCAGGAATTACAATTTCAACTCATCAACTCAATAATCCAGTCTTGGTTCAGTGGGAGGAAAATTTATCAGACAAATTTCAGTACGTTTCTCACTAAAAACAGGAGCATGTGTACTTGGGCCATAGGGAGGATTTTATGATTTTTTTTTATGTTTTTTACGCATCATTTGTGACACCTTTTATGATGACTGTTCATTGGAATTGAGTGAAAACAGTCTGTAATGTATATTTCTATGGTGTTTCACAGAAGTCATTTGGGTTTGAGTGACATGAGTGAGTACATGACAGCATTTTTGAGCTGAACTAGTCAGAAAATAGACTGTGCTGTAGAAATGATGCAATACGACATCCTAAGCAAACAGCACATAAAGCACCAAATAAATGGAAATGCATGCAGGCGGCTGGCATGAGCTCCCATACGTCATTATGCATGCTTTATGCAATGTCATGCAATGCCTTCCCCGATGGTCCAGGGAGTTTTGTGCCTCCCAATACAAACACAAAATGGCAGCGCTGGAAAAGGTTGGTGCAATCAATCACATCAGTCCTCGAGTCAGCCTCGCCGCACGCCACACACATCTGATTTTCCATCTCCAAGATGGAGGCGCTGCAGAAATCTTGAGTATTTATGAGCAGATGTCTAGTCTCGATGGCAAGCATCAGGTATACGACTGAACGTTATTAACGCTCATGCTTCATCTTATTCACGCAAACCTATCATTCATTTTCGTGCTGCCTCTACTATGAACTCAACGTATGGCTGAGATGCATGGTGCTCACGTACCTAGTGTCTGTTTTAGTGTTGTAATTTGCCTAATGTCATTACTCTAATTGGTGTACTCAGCGAAATGAAGGGCCAGCAGAAAACGGTGCTTGCGTGCTCTGAGCTGAGCGTTTGCCCGCTGGAACACATGAACTTTATCAGCACTTCTGTTTTTAGCCCCAGAGCTCACAGCGATATGGTTTACACACACAAAAAAGTATTTTTAAACATGTATCTGCTGAGAAGATTCAAAGCAGAAAACATGGAAATGTTGTTTTATCAACTGATTTTTCTCATGAGCATTGTATGCATTTGATGTCAAGTGTGGTTTTAGCACACATGCTGTAGATTTACTTATTTGCACAGACAATAATGTTGAAACACTAACAGCATCTAAAACATAATGAAAACCTATATTTGTTTAGAAATCCTTTACTTATGACCTTAGCATTTTTTCAATGGCATTTGTTTATTGCAGTTGTCTTTTGTTTCTAAGAAATGCTTAATGTTAAAAAAAGGAATGTACTTTAAAATAACATTCTGAATAACATCTCTGTAATATTTTAACCGTGATTTTTCAATATAATATTTATTTTGTTTGCCATTGGACACAAAAGTCATTTTCTCAGTGCTGTCACTCAAAAAGTAACCATAAAATACAACAAAGCACAACATAAAACGATCATTAAAGTAATCCATGTTATTGGTGCGCTATAATTCTAATCTTCAGAATCCATATGATTGCTTCTTTCTGGGAAACAGACCCAGATTCAAGCCTTTAACAATCTCTATTCTCAGTAATCATCAAATCTCACACTTGCAATTTCACAATTTGCTGCCTCAAGAAGCTTTGCCAGTGAGGTCAGAAAAAAACAGATTTGATACCAAGAAACATTCTCAACAAGTCTTATTCTATTTCACACTTCTGCTTCTCATGTAAATTTGTGTGAATATAAACTAAAAAATAAGACTAAATTACTATATATATATTTTTTTTGGGATTAAATATTTTGGTAACACTTTGTTTTACATGCCTTTGTTACGTTATGTACTAACAGTAGTAATAACTGAAAATTATGCATAATTACAGCTAAACACTACTCCTAGTGTTATTGACTAATATTACTCAGTACTTAACTGTATAATTACACTGTAACAACACTTAAAAAAAAAATCCTGTAAATTTACAAGGAAATTTAACAGTAAAATGCTGTTTTCATATAATAACAGTTAGTTACTATATTTTGCAATGTATTGTGGGATATGTTGACCAGCAACAGTATGACACTGCTGTTTAACAGCATAATACCATATTTTGCCTTGTACATGTGCAGAGATGGTAATATCTACACAAGGTCATTTTGCAGCTCTGCCTTTTATTGTTTTATTTCTAAAGTACTTATTACTTTTAAAAAATAACGTTTAAACATCCAATTAAGCTTTTGGGATTTAAATTGGATTCATGACCGTGTTTTAATCAGCAAGTTACCTCAGGAGTGTCAGCCCTTCGTACAGACTGCCATCATATAACACACAACTGGTAAGAAACTAACCCACACGCCTTAAACCAAGTAAAAAATGACTGTGGAATGTTCAAATCGGCTATTATCTGCTGCTGTTATTTGCAACCACACTTTTGGTTTTATCTTACCGCGTACACTTCTAAATATTAACATTATAAAGAGCCAGCAAAGCATAATTTGATGAAAGAATAGCATGTTTTAATCGTGGAACAGTAACTAAGATATGATAGCATTGTTAGCTCGTTAGCATATACTCCAACTGCATTTGATTTGTTATTTATTACCATCACACAATTTATGTAACTGAAACATGTCCCAAACTTCATCTAAGCAAAAGATACGTGTATGAACAAAATTCATAATTCTTGCACGATTACTGTGAACGTATTCAAAGCGCTGCTAGCGAGTGCAAAAATAGCAGCAGATGGACGGAAAGAATCTGTCGTTTTTTATTTTATTTTTAAACTTAATTTTAATTTTTGTCTGTAATTACTAGAGAAGCTATCTGTTCTTTACATTATGTTTTCCTTATCCTTGTAGTTCAAAGGCTGACTTTGTAGAGAAGCAAATGACTCATTCTTTAAGAAAATGTAAGTTTGCCTATTGTTTGTTCAAGAAATAATTAACCTAAAAATGGTTCTCAAATCTCATTATTTGCTCAACCTTATGCTGTCTTAAACTCATAGGACTTTCTCTTGGAGGACAAATGAAGATATTGTCCTGGAGAACTGATGTCTGTTTTGCCCATATGGAAGACCAGTGGAAACCAAACCTTCGAGCTCCAAAAGGAACATAAAGGTTTAATTAATTACCAGTAATTTTGTCTGATATCAAAATATCAGACCAAAGAACCACAAATTAGAAACTGGAATTGCAAAATGCAAAATTGTTTTCACACAAACAAACCAAATCACTTCAGAAAACTGGCTAAACCATGCGATTAATTACCTTTATCCTCCATTTACTGTATATCTGTTGGTATTAAAGTTTGGTCCCCATTTTCTTTTGCACTGTAGGGACAAACAAACATCACATCTCCATTAAATATCGTCTATCACATCATCAGAGTTTAAATCAGCATAAGTAAAGAAGAAAATTATCAGTTTTGAATTCTACTCTGAGTATAATAGTTTTATTGCCTCTGTAGAATATTGCAACAAGTAGCACATTAGTTTTTTTTGTTTTTTTTTTTTTGGTCATTTGCAGATACTGTGAGCCATTTTAAATTGTTTTCTTTACTAATAGATGTCAGCTACTCCTTCTGACCTTGAGAAACCTGCCTGTGACTCCTAGCTTGATCCTTCTTGGTAAGTATATGTCTGCATTTTGTTTCACTAAAACAAAGCTCACGCTCCAGACTGACACTAGTTTCTATTATCAGGAAAAGATTCACCTTAATGTGCCTCATACTAGAATCCATTTATTATAAATGCAGCATGTATGACATATAAATGCAGTGTATTCCGAGGCTTCAGTTATTTATTGACTATTTTTTAGTTAGAAAGTTTAATTCGATCAAATCAAATTACACACAAGAATATGTTCTGAAGCCTTTCTCCTCTTATTTTTCAGATGCTTTATTGGAATAAATCCAGAAAAGAGGAACAAAGCTGCTTGGAGAAAAGAGGTGTCTAAAATAACTGGAAAAACTGCAGAAGAAGACAAAACATCAGTCCAGAAGTATCTCATCCTTAACTCAACCTTATGCTGTCTCAAACCAGTAGGACTTTCTCTTAGAGGACAAATTAAGATATTGTCATAGAGAAATGTTTGCCCATACAATGGAAGACAAATGGGAACCAAACATTTGAGCTCCAAAAGGAACATAAAGGTACGATTAATTAAAGACACTAGTCATTTCATCTGATATCTTTTATAAACCATTTGTTAAAAAAAAAAAAATAAATAAATAAATAAATAAATAAAATAACATTAGCTGGTGTTCACTGAAGACTTTATGCGTGTTTGTATGTTTGTATGCATGCCTGTTTTAGGGAATATTGTAAAAGTTGTTGTGTTTTATCAGAATAAAATAACAGAACATAACTTGACTTTGTTCTCTTTTGTAATACAGTCAAATAGAAAATGCAGGGTATAATATGCATTGAAAATTGAGATCATGGAGTTATGAGTAGTATGTAATTTAACAGATATATGCTGCTAAATTACAGTTGTATACTGTAGATGACAAAACAGCATTTTGCTGTTAATTTCAAAAACAGTAGCACACTGTATTTTTACTGTTTTTTTACTGGGAAATTTTTTACAGTGAATCAGGGGCGCAGATGGCACTAGGGATGGGGACATGACCCCCAGATTCATAGTGACCTGTTCCGCCCCCCTCACTCAGGTGACAAACATTGGTAAAACTGAAGATTAATTAGGGTTTCTGCTATGTACATAATTAGCCTAAATAGAGTTGGGGCGGCCGCCGCTCCTTAATTATTGCCGCCACTTTCTCAGATGGCTGCAGGAGCACATAAATTGGTCGTTTTTTTTTGTTTTTTTTTGGCTACAACATTAATCAATGGATGCGATTTAACTTTTATCATAGTTTATAGTTATATGGTAATGACAATGGTTAACCCTGCTTGCATTATACACCTTTTACCTTTTAAGACTAAAACAAAAGATGGATTCATTGGTAGCCTATTCTTTATTAAAAACACAACAGCAGTAAAAAAGGCTACAATGACAATGTTTATTAACAAAATCGAATAAGATGAAGCATGACATACACCACATGCTATATTGGCTTATACAGACTAATAAATTATATAACGTTTAGCAAACACTGAGAAATCCAAAAAAAAAAAAAAATAAATAAATAAATAAATAAATGAGCCTCCATAACGTAACGTGAGGTAAATGAAAGCTTTCCAGATTGAAAACAAAAAGAAAAGTGAAACTATGGCTTGCATTATGTTTATTTTTCCATAAGAATACCAACATGTTCACCTTCTTTTTTTTACTTTAGCTTGAAAACCAGATCCCTCCGTCCGCCATCGTTTCCTCAAAATTCGTGTCATTTTTGCCGAGAGCTGCGCGCTCGTGCTGATGCGGCTAGTGGATAGTTTATAAACCAGTCTCTACATTCGAAGCGATCGCACTGAATGCGCCTCTCTTTACGTGATCAGTGAATTCTGCAACACGCGCTTTGAGTAGACGCTTTTTGAGCAGCGCGGACCATGCACTCGCACAAATTATATTAAATTTTAGTTGCACAAAGCATATTTTGCAGAAGGCATGAAGTTTTGGTGGGCGACTGGCATACTAGAAAAATAACAGTTTGATCTTGCATTGCTAGTATTGATCAGGCAGGCGTACCTTTGTTCATTGTTGTTTATCCATGATTTCAAATAAGAATCCCCCAATGGCTTTTTAGTGCAAACCATTAGCCCAAATTATGCAAAGTAACTACTTGAGCATTAGTTAAAGCCCACATTACGCAAAATAACTGAGTTGAAATCATTTGCTGACAGCTTGGTCCCCCCCAGTTAAAAAATCCCATCTGCAGTGAAGGACACCTTCAAATCAAGTTTAGTGTATATTTTGAATGATTTCTGCAGTGTCGCTGTATGTAGGATCAGTTAAGATGCTCAAACAAATGTCTTGATAGAATCATAGTGTTACATATTTCAGGGAACTCCATCTTTAATGATGAACTTATAGCTCTCACTATGTATTATCATTATGTATTATAAGTCACTTTGTGCAGCTTTTTGTTTTTTTCCTGTGCAAATATGTCTTGAAAATGTTTTTGTAGCTGTTTCTGTACTGCCAAAGTCTTGCGTGGAGAGAGAGAGAAAGAGGACAGAGAAGAAATGAACATTGCTCTGAGCAAGAAAAGAAAACGAAAAACTGAGAAGGAGAAATCCATTAAATTCTGTTGAAATATTAAGTGAATATATCTATATGTTTTTTTTTTTTTATCTCTTTTCCATTTTTATTTTATAAAAACCTTATGAAAGATTAAACTAGTATTGGATTGTGTCTCAGTAAAAGGCATGGTGAAGAAGAATCGTCTTGTCTTTTAACATTTATGTGTCTTTTCCAGGTTCACTCTTTGGGAAAGTAGACATCTTGACTTGATATGTAATGCTTTATTTTTATTTTTTTTTTTTCCCAATCAAAATAGCATTTCACAATGCAAGATGTCAATGTATTGTACTTTTTTATATACTTTTTACTGTGTGCACATCTAAAACGCGAACTGCGGTCAGGTGTAGGACCAACAAGCAAAGAAAGTAAATGTTTGCAGACTGAAATTAAAGCCCCATTTCCAACTAAACACAATGTTTCAACCAGTTAGGTTTTCATCAGGCACCAGGAACAAGTTGTTCAGCGTGACCACCAGTGATTGTGCACTTCACTGGGTAATGAACTCTGTCAAAAACACCTCTGTAGATCAGACACATTCTGTCTGGTTGTAATAAATACTTCTCTTTGTGCGCTTTAATTGAAATGCGCAGACGTTTACCTTCTTTGTCAAAAGTTTTGGACCCCTCTGTACATACACTTAATATTTAATGGCAGATGGCAGCTATACTGCTTTATTTGCTTCAGTTGTCTTACAGATACTCACACACTCTCTGAAAACACACACTCACTGTAAATCACACATATACACACATGGCTGGCTGTGGCAGTGAATCATGCAAATGTCTCAAGCCGAGACTGACAGTGATTGAAAAGGGCTCATGCAGTGTTAATTAATTGTCTAATCAGCATTATAGCTCTTGCTGTTATTTTTACACATCTTCAAGCAATGAAATTTGCAATCCATTTCCTTCTAAAAACGCTGTATTTTTGCACAAGTATCCGCCGTTCTGCATTCGAGTGCGCACTTAGCTCTGATAAGATGTCTGTGACGTAGAGCAAATCTATTTACTGAAACAGAACCGTCCTTGGTAACGAAATGCGGGCATATTTAAAATAAGACAAAATAAAAACAAATTCCATCAACAAAAAATAGGGCATATGCACTGCCACTTGAAAGGGTGCGAATCTCATATGGCGCTCCGCTGGTCCCTCATTGAAATCAAGCTGCCCTGTCCTGCCCCTGGCGTTCTGTTTGCAGTTGAGAAATGACTACTCACAGGTTTCCAAAGAACAGAGCTCAGTCAGAGTCAACAGCATATTTTATTTGACAGGAACAAAACTGTGGCTGTGAGGGATGAAGTACAGCTCATTTAATATGTTGCGGTACCGTGTGTCAAACATTCACTTGAAAAACACTGAAAATCCATGTTTTGACAAATCTCTCATGGACCGAAAACACGAGTTGTGAAAATGAGACGTGACATAAGACGGAACAGCATATCAGATAGACCTGATTTTCATCTGTGTTGAATAAAAATGGTATCTGCTGTTAGTGAAGTCTGAGCTCTCACAGTCTGTATTATTGGATCGTCTACAGTAGTTTCTCATCTGGAGGACTCTTAAGTGCTTCAGCACGATGTTAACCTGAGGACACGCTCCGGATCACCACCTCATTCCTCAGCTGGCTTCTCTAAAAAGGAAAGTTACTGTCCAAAAGAGTGGACTAAATCTAAGCAGAGTATTTTATGGCTGTATTTAAAGCATGGATTGCAAGGTAATCATTTCAGGGGTTTTTGGCGAAAACTGCATTTCACCAGTAAATTGTGTACATGGACTCTTATACTTACAGTCAGTAGTGGTTGAAAAGTGTTATCTTGGTAATCTAAACTGTACATTTTGCATCAATAAAAACGTACAAAAATGTACTTTTGTGCCTCTAAACGTTACATACAAATAGCTTCGTATAAACAATGAGACCAGGCTGAAATATTCTTAGGGCCATAAAAAAATAAAAAAATAAATAAAAATGATAATAATAATGACACTACAACTGCCATTATACAATCATAATATAAGACATATGGTTTACTTGGAAAAAAAAAACAAAAAAACAAAAGAAACAAAAAACTTTAAAACACTAAACTTGGTTTAAAATATTGAACTATCAAAATTACTGAATGTTAAGCATATGCAAAAAAAAAATCACAGGAAATAAAGCATACATTGACTACAATATAATCAGTTATTAATGATTAATTGGTTGTCTCCTGAATTTTATTAGCAGCCATTTTCATTCGCATTCCTTAATAAGAATATCACAATTGAAAAGATTGAAATGCAGAGCACATGGAAAGGCTTTACACTCTCTGAACACACCTACGCAATATGCTTAGAAAATCTGCATCAACATAACATCAGATACAAGATATTCAAAGTCAATTTTCCTAGGACAGACATCATTTTCAGCCGCCACTGTATGAAACAATAACAGTTACATTAAAATTGCTTGTTTCTCATCAAAAGATTTAAGCTTTAATTTGCATCTAGTTGGATACATTTATCATTTGTTCCACCCACAGATATTTTATGCATAATGAGAAATGTACCAACCATCCCCCAAAAAATATACACTCAGCAGAAAACAGTGTAGACTTGTTGATCACAGATGATGCACACAAGCAATATTACCGTTAGAATAGCATGCACTGGTGATTCACACGCAGTGAGGCCGGACACATTTGTTTAAAAAAATCCTGTAAATACAATCAAGTTTGCGTGTGAATTAGCTCATCCAGTGCGAGCTCTTGCGGCGCTGTATTTATAGCAGGTGTAGCGTGAGAGCGGCAGTGTTGATGTGCCAGTGCTCTTTGACCACGCTAAGAGCTGTTCTGTTCCAGCTCCATGAGTAGGTGGACTCTCATCCACAGTTCCCTCTCTTTCTCTCCGTCTGCACACAGGATCTTTGTTTTCATCTATCCTGCTACGAGTTACAAAAGGTTTCCATGGGAACTAAATGGAGATCACTCCAAAAAAAAAAAAAAAATAAATGTAGTTAAGGCTATGCATGGACTGTGATGTGCTGATAGTCATTAATGGAGATTGAAGATGATTGCTACATAATGAACCAGCCACGACCGCCTGCTTTAGATAATTCCCTGACCTGCTGATTATGATTTGACACAAATTTGGACACAAACCACTTTCACCAAAAATGTTACTTTGCATTTAAACACAATAAATGAATGAGACTCCAAAAAGTGCCTTTGGAATGAGCTGAATGTTATCAAATCCAAAACATTACATTTAACCCAAAATCAAAGTAATTATACCATCCACTATCATAAAAAATGTCTTATTACTGTAATACATATATAAAAAAGGTAACTTATTTGATCATCACTATATTCATACATTAATATTTGTTTTATTGCCATTAATTTGCTGTTTTTTAAAGGGATGTTTGGAAATGTAAACTAGTGTTTCTTACTCACACATTACAGAAAAAGATAGAAAAAACTGAATTAAACGTTTTTTTTTTTTTTTGTTTGTTTTTTTTTTCTACTAATGACCTAAGACTTTTCCTATTTTGGCATCCATATCAAATTATGTTTATAAAAGCTAATAACATTTTATTTCAAGGACTAATTCTCACTATTAACCCTGTAAGGCCCACTGTTGTAATATTACAACATAATTTTTAGCTTGACCTTTTTTCTCTCTTTAAGACCACATTTCCCCAATGCAACATGTCTTATGGTTCAGCCTTCCAATGCAGTTGGATGCTAGATTTTAAAAATAAGTCTATTTACTTAGACATTAAGTTACACAACCTGCAAATGTCCCTTGAAGCACACCATCTTGTTTTTCTGGACTGGATAAATCAACATTCAAGTAAGTAAAATGCCCAGAATATTTTTTTCTGTGATTAGTAATATGCCCACACTATGTAGATAGGTATTGTCAAATGCTTTGATCATTTTAGATTTTGAGCTTGTTATGTCAGTGTTGTAATTTTGCAACACTGGGTTAAAGGGGTAACACAATTACATGGATGAATTGTGCTTCTCACCTGTCCCATATTAAAGGGGTCATCAGATGCTAAGTTCACTTTTTCATGTTGTTTGAACATTAATGTGTGTTGGCAGTGTATGTACAAATCTACCCTATAATGATAAAAATCCATGCAGCGGTTTTTAATTAATCTGTAAAAATAATATCCCCTTTTTCAAATTGAGCCGTTCTCAGATGCCTGTCGTTGTGGCGTCACACCAACAGAGGCCGCTCCCACGATAGTTGATTGACATGAGCGTTTTACCTCAGATCAGCTGTAACAGTCCGACCTCCACTGTTTTGATGCCGGAGCAGGGATGTAAGTTAGACATGAATATCTCCGATTGAGCAATTGAGGTGTTGTGTTGCTGGATGTAATAATGAACATATTGGTCGTCATTTACTCCCGACATCTGAGCTGCGGAAGATGCAGTGGATGGACCCTTTTCACAAGCCTGTGATGACGCATTTTAACAGTCATCATCATCATCATAAATCCTTTAAACTTTTTTATATTTAGATTTTTAAAAAATATGTATATGCATTTATAACACTATACTTTGTATTATACCACCTTTTCATCAAGTTACCAAAAAAATAGTTAACATTATGTGAGGGTGTTTCTAATGCCGTGTCTATGGGAAGGAGGGTAAATTTGACATTGTTCTCTCCTCTGAGTGCTGATATCAGTCTCTCTCATGTTTTTTTTTTTTTCTTTGAATGAAAGTCGTAAAAACACTATTGTGTAGTTTTTCTTTTGTTATTTGAGCAAATGGGAATGCAAAAAATACATTTGTGGTACTCTCCCATTCACTGCTGTCGGATTTTACCCAATTGTGACGACTTCCACTATGAGAAACCCGGAAATATGAAAAAGGTCCATTACGTTTGTTTGTGAAGGGAATGCGGCTCCCGATCTACATATATCCGTCTATGTTCGCACTAATCATTCATGATCCAGCTTCACTTACAGCAGAAGTGAGTATAAGGTGTTTTTATGAATCTTTGTAATCACCATTCCTAATAATGTGCTAGTTAGCAAGTTTAGCGGCTTTACGTGGCTAAATGCGGCTGAAGTAAACAGGCTCGTCACTCCACAGAGAGAAGAGAGGGGCGGGGCGAGCAGAGCTCATTAACATTTAAAGCAGCCTCGACCAGAATGGATTATTTTTGCAGAGCTGATTTTGACAAGGTAAAAAGGGTGTTGTTTTACACAACCATTGAGAATTTTTAACCAAAGTATATTATAGACTTTTCATTAAGACCCTAAAGAATCATATCACCTCGTGGAAAACAGGCATCAGATGACCCCTTTAAAAAACACTAGTAGAAACATACTGTTTTTGATCATTCACAAGTTTTAAATGCCTTCTTTGTTACAATTTTGAGTTTCCATCAATATTTAATGATTATTAAATAAATTGAAGAATAAGTTATTTGGTTTCACTTTATTTTGATGGTTGACTATAAGTAACATTGCATGTCTCTCATTAGAGTGTTAATAGAGTATTAGTAGACTGGTAGGGTTAGGGTTGGATTAACTTGACATGTGCTTGCAAAGTTACTTATAGTCAGTAGAATGTCTGTTGGGAGACCATCACAATAAAGAGCTAGCAGATATTAAGCAGACAATACTCTACTAATACTCCAATGAGAGTTAGTTGACATGTAGGTGCAACGTTACTTATTGTCAACAGAATGTTCAGAAGGGACCATCAAAATAAAGTGTTACCAGTTATTTCCTCAAGAATGTTAAAGAATTTGTGTAGCAATATTTGAAACTATGTATCTCATCATTTATAAAATATACTTAACCAGTCCTTTTTTCTTCCCTGGGCTTTGCTTGTTTGCCCAAATATCTGCTGGCTGCGTGAGGGACAGGTGATAAAGTTCTGGAATGTGGGGATATCAGTGCTACCAGCATGATAAGTAAGGGCACATTACGCTATCAGACAGTAATGTGTGAATTCTGTGGAATGGCTGAATTCTTTACAATGTGTAAGTTTGATTGGGATTGATTTGCATTTAGCATAGAAAATAATCAGTGTGTTTTTTTGTTTGTTTGTTTGTTTGTTTGTTTTTTCAGAATGGCATCAGCCAGGAAAGACAGTCTCATCATATGTGTATGATTCCACTGGTGCTGTCCAAAATGGGAACATTGACTTTGAGACTCTGAATCAAGTAATGAGTTTTCATGCAAGTGGTGAAAGTTTTCATTTAGGTTCTGTAAATATAATCTGAGCATGTATTTTTATAATAAATTAATTTTTCATAAAAAAATATGACTTATTGTATCATTACTGTGTGGTTATTATTGTATATGTTCATATAGGCCACTAATATAAGTTTACAGAAGCATTACACCCTGCAAAATAACCTTTAGATGTCCTCTACATTTGTTCAGATAGTGAGTAAAGACACTGTAATTCTGCTACCCCAAGAGCCCAATGTTGCATTTTTCCTAAAATCTCACTAACATGTCAAAAATGTAAAAATTCATTTATTTCTGCATTTTTTTTTTTTTTTTTTCTATATTTGGGTCATTGATGGTTAACCAGTATGCATATTACTAGCATATTGTACTTATAAAACACATATCAATGTCTTTTTCTGCATGACCATACTTTAGATCCTTTAATACCTAATACCTAAACTTAACAACTACCGTACTAACTATTAATAAGCAGAAAATTGAGCGTTTATTGAGGCAAAAGTTGTAGTTAATAGTTAGTTAATAATGCGAATTGATCCCAAAACTAAAGTGTGACCCAAAAAAGATTTTATATACATACATTTTATATACAAAGCATATAAAATGCAGCTAAAGTGTTTACATTGTTTTAAATAACCTTCTTTAAATAAAATTCCATCATTATTCAGCAAAACAGATATATTTATGCAAAATGAAACAATGTACTTATTCTGACCTGTGCTTACCAAAATATATAAAAGAAAAACTGCGCATACTAAATTTGATTATATCTTAAATGATTAAAAAGTTTTTGTTGACAGATGAGTAAAACCTAGTGGTTTGAAGGATAGAGGCAAAGATTGCTAAAGATTTAGGGCTGCACTGTGATCTTTAAATAGTGTCTTTTAATTCATCTAATGATTCTTGCTCAGATTTATTTATTTTTTTTTTTTTTTCATACAAACATTATATACAAAAAAATATCTTTATTATCTTTAATGCAAAATATAATGCATGGGTTCTGCTTGAAGTCTTGTTTGCAGAGATAACATGAAGCATAATGGTGATGCATGGCATAATCCTGAAAAATCACATCTCCATTTTTATGTCTAATTGCAGATGCCATGGAGTTTAACTGGTGAAATATTTACTAGAGTGGATGTGTTTTGTATAATAGCCCTTTGTGCCACTGCACTGCAGCTCTCAGTTGCGTCTATTGCATTCACATCAACTTCAGTCTACGCTATATGACACACTAACAATGCCACATTCACATTCTGTTTGCATACACATGCTAATGCTAAAAAGTGAGAGGTTTTGGTGTTGCTAAAATGTTAGTTTTGACCTTCTAAGGTGGATCACAATTTCCAATTATAAGCTAACTCTTTTTTGCCAGAATATTTCATCAGAATAGTTTTCATTAAAAATGTACTTTACGGTGTTGTACTCAGGACCTTACTGGCTCTCTCAGTGCAAGACAAGACCAAATTTTCATTTTCTAGGTCTTGTCATGGACTGGAAAGCATGTGTACCTGGCTTGACTTGGACTGACTCAGATTCGGTCTATAGTGCTACAGCACTGCGGGTATGTTTTATAGTCTGTGTCGACTCGCGTATCATCCGCTCCGTATTATTGTGTGTGTGGATCGGAGCACACTGCAAAGGTTCATGTGACACTGACACAAAACCAAGCTTCATTCATCCCAAAGGTAAATAAAGTGTAAATAAAGTATATTTACACTGTCTGAATCACTTAGAATCACTTAGATCCTCTTCTGGTCTAGTTCTTGATTCTGCTTCAACCTAGCCAGGTCTCGGCCCAGACTGAGCTGGTCTCCACTACATTCTAAATATAATTAAAATTATAAGTCATAAGGTTACAAAAATTAAAGTATTTTAATTGTAAAAGTAAAATAAAACACGTTGCACATATTGCACATGTTGATTTTACAGTACAGACTATTTACTGGGCAAATTTATATAAACTTTATATAAATAATATAAATAGAATTATTATTATTTTATGTGTTCATGTTGCAGTGGGGTGTGTCGTTGTGTTGTTTTGATCATTGTAATTGTTGTTGTTTGTTTTTGTGTTACGTGTTTGATTCTTGTGTAATAAGATCCCCTTGAAAACGAGATGATGCATCTCAAAGGGTTTATCTCAAAGAATAAAATTTATTGCAACTGGATAATTCAATTATGTGTTCAGATACATGTCTTTTAGTCTGCAGAAGCCTGTTGTCTTGAACATCACCTTGTTTAATTATCATCGGTCCTTTGACTCCTTCAGCACCTACAGCTCAAAGTCTTAAGTCATGTTTCTAATTTTAACCCAGCCTCTGACCTCCTTTGTGTCCTGTAGGACCCAATAAATACTCAGAACGTGTCCAGATTGCCAAACCAGCGGGACCCTTTTGAAGAAGAAGTCACATACAAAGTCTTACTGTCATCCTAGCATCTTGTAACTTGCGTTAGAGTTAATGTACAGTCAGCCAGTTATTATCGCAGAATAAACTCTGACAAGTGATCTGGTGCTTGTACCTCACAGATATGATCAGAGTTATAAGAATGGGTTGTGAAAACCAAACTAAACATATCCAACCAGGATTATGTGGTTCCAGTACACTCCATCTAAACTTTCTCTGTGAATTTAAAATTTGATCCTCAGTGCGATTATTTCATGAGCAGCCAGAGTGATGTATTACATTTGCACCAAATATCCTGTATCAAGACAGTGCCGTTCCCTGTTGGCAAGAGTTAACATGAAATATTTCTTGGCTGCTAATGAAGAGATCATTATGAAGAATTAAAACACATTTACACAGCAACAGGAAACACCACTGCTGTTGCAAAAGCTTGAGATAAATGCTGTAAAGAGGAAAATAGTGAAATAAAATATATGAAATATCTGTCAGTGTAAGTGAATTTATCTAGGTTCACAACAAGAAAACTTTATAGGCTTATTATACGATGTGTTCATTTAAAATATTTTTTTTTCTTGTTTTTTAAAGGAGTCTCTTTTGCTCACCAAGCCTGTATTTATTTTATCTAAAGAAGCAAAAAACAGCAAAAAAAAAGTGAAATATTTTGCTATTTAAAATAACTGATTTCTATTAAAATACGTGTTGTAATTTCAGCATCATTACTCCAGTTTTCAGTGTCACATGATCCTTCAGAAATTAATACTTAAGTCTCTTAACCCTTAAGTCTCAAGGGTTCTTTAAATAGATCAAAAGTGATGATAAAGACATTTAAAATGTTACAAATAATATCTATTTCAGACAAATTCTGTTCTTCTGAACTTTCTATTCATCAAAGAAACCTGAGAAAAAAAAAAAAACAGCTGTTTTGTTAACATTTATTATTAATAAATATTTATTTATTTATTTATTTATTTATTTATTTAAGCCAATCAGAATATTAGAATGATTTCTGAATGATCATATGTTTGGAGTAATGATGCTAAAAATCAGCTTTGAAATCACAGGAATAAATTACATTTTAAAATACATTTAAATAGAGAACAGTTATTTTAAATAGTAAAATATTTCAAAATGTTACTGTTTTTGCTGTACCTTGGATCAAATAAATGCAGGCTTAGTGAGAAGAAGAGACAGAAAAAGCATAGATTTATATATAATCAATCTTTTGACTTGTAGTGTATATAAAATAAAAAAAACGCTTAATATAATTAATTAATACAATATAACAGTCAACATATGAAGTGGATCAAAACCTTTCATCAAAGTTGTCCTAAAACCAAAAAACGATACCCGTTCTTGTCTTAGGACAACTTGACTATATAATTTAGGTTTCTTAGAAAATTTAGTTTTTGTTAACAATATGTAATTCATTACCTAACATTAACATTGAGCAATACATTTGTTACGGTATTTAATAATATTTGTTAACATTAAAGGGTCACATAATGTTGCTAAAAATAACATTGTTTTGTGTATTTGGTGTAATGCAATGTGTTTATGCAGTTTGAGGTTCAAAAACACATTATTTTCCACATACTGTACATTATTGTTGCTCCTCTCTGTCCCACCTTTCTGAAACATGTCGATTTTTACAAAGCTCATCGTTCTGAAAAGCGTGGTGTGCTCTGATTAGCCAGCTATTCAGTGCATTGTGATTGGACAAATACCTTAAGCGTGTGATGGAAATGTTACACCCTTATTATGTTGTGATGCCGTGTCCCGGCGCAAAAATATGAAATATATTTTTAAATATTCTAATAGAAATCAGTTATTTAAATAGCAAAAATATTTCACATTTTTGTCACGAGACAAAAGCAATAAAACCAATTATAAATGAGGCATTTGTTGCATCCAGTGAGGACATAATGACTGATTATAATGACTCACACTTTACGCATTGCGTTGCTTCGCACTGTGCCACGTAAACATAACACCACCATCTGCATTTATGATCGTAGAAATGACAAACAACAAGCGCTACTCTACACTGCTCAAATCTCATGATTAAATAGTCAGTACTGAATTCTTTAAATATGAAAACGTACTTACAGGCTGTGAGTCAGAAGTGCCAGACTGTCCTTGCAACGTTGGAATTGCCTCACTTTATAGTGTGCACAGCTGTAGGCTACTCTCCCAGGTTCAGGAAACAGTCCTGCATAAAATGCGCTACACACATTAGAATATTTACGTTGTACTGTTCTGGAACAGTGTTGTAAATATAACTTAACCACTGATTTCTAGTTGTGTACTCATTTAAAAGGCCGAACACAGTACTTTCGCTTTCGCAACAGCATTAACTAAGATTATTAAATGATTTATTAGTATTTTTGATTGTTAGTTTTTGTTAGCCTATGTAGTTAACTAATGTTAACAAATTGAACATTATTGTAAAATTGTACCTACTGTAATTGGGTACCTAATTTAGTTACAATTATTAGATGTTAAACAGAAGAAGATAAAGACTAAGAGAATTACTACTTACACCTAATAATAATAATAATAATAATAAACAGGGCCCAAGCGTTTTAATACTTTTGAGAAATTATAAACATTTTTTTAGCACTTTACAATAAGGTTCATTAGTAAACACTAGTTGACTGCATTAGTTAACATCAACTAAGTATAAACAATACTTCCGCAACATTAATTAATCTTAGTTAATGTTAATAGCAGCCTTTACTAATGCATTTTTAAAATCACAAGTTGTGTTTGTTAACATTAGTTAATGCACTGTGTATTTTATCTAACATTAACAAAGATTAATAAATGGTGTAATGTATTTTTCATTGTTCATGTTAGTTAACACATTAACAAATGTTATCAAATGACACCTTATTGTAAAGTGTTACCCACATTTTTTTGTTCCCCAAAAGGGGTCACTAGTAATATTGTTTATAGATTTATCGCTTTTGATCAATAGGTGGCGTTGCTCCAAAAGTGATGCGGTTAACTAGGGGTGGCAATGGCACACACAGTTTGATACCAATGTGCCAAAGCATTGCAGAAAAACACATCTCATATCTCCTGACCACTAGGTGGCACTGTGCCAAAACTGTATAAGATATATAAGAGTTATGCGTAATAGGGTATATGTCAAACAGCACCTGACCAAATCCGGAAAAAAGATCTCATGGCTTCCAGTTGTCCGAGAATGCATTAATAGCCGTATTAAATAATAGTGATATTAATAGACTTTTAAGGCAATTCGATAAATTAGCTAGCTGTTTTTATTGTTGATGTTTTATTCAATTTTTATATATAAATGTTAGTGAAAAGGATTAAAAAAAAAAAAAACTTTAATAGCAGAGTACTAAAGTCTGTTGCGCTTAACCCATTTCATGTTTTTGATTGCTGTAGCACCCCTATTGGCCGATTGGGGCAAGTTCTTGGATCTGAGCAGCAAGCAAGTTTCAGGTCTCTAGGCCTTACGGTTCGGTCTGCCCGATCAGTTTTAGGGCATAAGAATATTAATAATAATAATAATAATAATGATGATAAATACAATCCTTACAATTACAATAGGATTTCAATTACAAGTATTTCTCTGTGCAGTGTGCTTTAATCTGAAGCATTAGAGAAACAGAGTGATGACATCAAGTATGTCACCGTGCTAACAGCTGATTGTATAAATATTTGTTTCTACAGAGTTTAAATGGGGGCGGACACTGGTAAAAGCTGACCCGTTTGGGGTGAAACTAATGTAAAATGTACTTGACTAATCACCTAAACTGGCTCTGTGGTCGAGATTCCAGATCTTGTCTCATCCAGAGGGGATTTATATTGCAATAATGACTGTAATTTGTTTTGCTTACTTCATGACTACTTAGTTGTAATATTGTAATATGTGATATTACACTGTATTATCATAAGAAAGTGCTAGATGAAACAAGAGACATTGTTTCCTGTGTCAATGATCAAATTGGATAGTGACACTTAAAGACAAAGTCCATAAAGACACAAAGTTTAACTAAATACTCTACAATCAAAGGAGTAACATGGTTGTTTGGTATTGTCTTAAGTATTATTGAGTACTGTGTAAATAACATAGTAGATGGTAATCAATTATTACCATGTTATATATCAAAGTGCCCTGCCATTATCATTAGATCCCATTACTACCTTTGTACGGACCTGCTGTTTGTCCCTTTAAAGCAGGTGACATGATCATTGTACAGTTCGCTGCTCAGCAGAGTGATGTATGTTGCACAGTCCAAGTCACCTCTAAATGCAACATTTCTATGCTGGTTCAATCTCGGAAATGCACTACGGTGCTTCCTCATGCCATCATAAACTTTTATCGGGTTGTGCTGTAACTGAAAATTGCACTGGTTTGGAGTATGCATTTGCATGCTTTTGAGCTGGTGTGCCTGACTTGGGATGCCAGCCAACCATTGCGTTAACGAGACACTGAAGATCATATAACTGTGTATTCCTCAGGAGACCATATGACAGCTTTAATCTTTTCAAATTAGATTGCATTGGACATGTGAGTAAACGTGGAAGAGAACAGCGGGCCTGAGAGAAAATCAGTCACTGAATATCGAGGACATGATGGTGCAGTTTTCAAAGCTGTTGGTTACCCAAGCAAACCCCGCATTTAACTGTTATAGCAAATTAAAGAGAAAAGTAAAATCACATAGTCATACCTTGCGATTCATTCTCAACGATCACGAAATGAGATTTCCACTCTTCAGTAAACACGTCATTAATCTTTGCCAAGGATCAACATTTCCCCTACGGTAAAATACTGCAACTCACCCAGTTACAAACAGAGATTTCCTGAAAGATTGCCAAAGATTTGTCTTTAAAAATCAAGCATCATTATTATTCATAATGATGCAAGAAAAAGGCATGCAAATGTAAACACAGCTGATTTTGTGTACTGAATGCAGTTATTTAGCTCATTAGCACAGATTGGCTGCATTGAAATTGAGAGCCGAGGTACAATGTACACATGTGCAAATCAATCACTGGCACTAAAGCTGCAGCTGAGAGACCCCCTCACCCCCACCCACAAGGGCTTGCACAGATTCCCAGCCCACTGCAAATTAAGCATCGCCTCGGTCAACAGTGCATTTAATGCTTGCTAACTCAATAGTCCAGTTCTGTAAATGCAAGTCAAGCTCACAAGGCAGGTGACGTCCACTTGTCAAAGCCACCAGATGATGTTGTTGACATCCTTTGGTCATTATATTCAGAGTTCATTGATGGGTTCATGAGTTTTAATTATGATTATGCAAGAGGAAGACTACGGCTCGCATTACTGTTCATTTGAGAATAAAGTAGATATGATTGCTTGAGGCATAGTTCCTTTTTCATTTTACTGTGTGCTTTGCCACACACACTGAATTTTAATGAGGATCTTTCCCAGCATCTCCAAGGCATGAGTTTTGATTACACGCATCTCTTTTGTAATTTCAAACTTCGTTGGAGCCACGCTCTCGCTCAAACATGCCAATCTGACAACAATACGCACAGTTTCCCCGAGAAAGAAAAGCAAACAAAAACCAAGAACGACAGCTCACATTAGCCCGACATCCCCAATGGAGGATTGCATTGATCATTTCAGAGGTTAAATCTGTTGAATTAGATGGCACCTTACCTATGTCTGAAGCATGCGGCAGCCGGTTTCAGCCCAACCAATCATGCCCTCCTATTTGGGCAGCTCTCGCTGGCAGTTGCACAGGTGGAGGTTCACAGAGAGCTCTTTCCCATTCACCCAGGTCATTGCAGCTGGCCCCGGTGTCTTCTTGAGCAGACAGGGGGATGGGCAGCTGCTCGGACCTCTCACATCTCCGGCGGATCCCTGCGGTGTGCGTTCGCTGTCAGCGACTGCTGGATGCAACTTTCCCCCGTATTCTCCACCTCGCTGGGTTTGCATGCATTTCCCTTCCTTTTGTGAGATCCGACGAGTGTGACTGAGATGCAGGGAGGGATAGAGCGTGAATGCAGGAGAGGAGGAGAGAATGGGAGGGAGAGAAAGAGAGAGAGAGAGAGAGAGAGAGAGAGAGAGGAGGGCGCAGGAGAGAGATGCTTCATTTATTGGCATAAATCAGGAGGGGAGAGAAGAGGAGGGTCTGTGGAGAGACACAGCACATGTCAGTCACGTCCACATTAGAGCGCGTGTGCACGTACCAAGAGATGCTCTCTGGACGTGTGTGATTATGGGTAATGTTGCTTTGATATCACTGCATGCTGGGTTTCCCTGTCTGTCCTTGTGCTGTGACACTGCTTGTACTAACAAAACTCATATATATGTGCCAAGACCGGACGATCAATCACATACATGAGCTCGCAGGGAATGCACTGAGGCAAAGAGGCTGTGTCTCCCCAGGAGAAAATTTACATTAAAGACTTCCGCAGGGAATATGGAATGGATGTGAGCTATCCTGCGGGCTGCTCTTTGAAAACCTCCTGGGAGAGGACAGAAGGAACACTGGATTGCTAATCAAATAACCCAGCAAAGTAGCATCATTAAATACCCAAACCAGTGCAGGATTACGGAGTGAAGATGCTCTCTGAGCAAGGTAATCTGGGGTTTCCCATTTGGCCGGAACCTTGAAGCCAACACTGAATGGCATTCACAAGTCATTTTACTTCCGGAATGTGATGTTTTTATGAGTGAAGCGAGTATTGAATTCGATGACGATTGATTTTATCTATTGGGAATTGATTGGATTGTTAATAGAGTTATGAAGGTCTCCAAAAACACCAACAGCACCTTTTGAGGAAGCTTTTTAGTTGGGACATGGAAGCTGAAGGTCAAGTTCACCCTTTTGAGTGCATCTCAGTGTTGATATTTGTTTTTCAAATCACTTCTCTTTCAAATCCATTTTCTTTTGTTATAGAGTAATTTGCAATCCAGTCCCATGGTTTCTAAAATGTGCCTGTGGTGTAATGTTTGCAAAATGATTCTAGAGTATGTCGCTTCTTGCACGTTTGGTGGCAATTTCAAAATGAAACTACCAGTGAATGGTGCTGAAGGTGTATTTCATTTTCTCCTAAATGGATCAAAAAGACTCCGGCATTTGTTTTATCTTGGTTAACTTACCTTAAACCAGTGACGACTCGTCAGAGAAGGCGAGGGAGGCACAGCCTACTCAAAAGTGGAAAATGGGAAAAGAAGCTGATTCAGTAAGTTATATATATATTATAAATATATATATATAGTTACAAGTATCTCTCTCTCTCTCTCTCTCTCTATATATATATATAAACTGCTATAAATCAAATTAAGAGCAAAAGCAATTGCTAGAATACATTTGCTTCACCAACAACAAAAATTTAACATGCTTCTACATGGCTTTGAGTTATTTAGTTGTCATAACTAATGTTTCATGTACATGAATGTTCTACATTACAAGTACACTGCGGTACCAGGTGATTTACAGAGTAAATTGTACTACATAATCTATGCAACCTAGTTGGTGCCAGCTGAAATAGAAAGTCATTTACAGATTTTGTTTTTTAATTCATAACACATTTACTTTACGTTTTTTGTTTATTTGTTTTAAATTCACGTGATTATAAGGGTGTGACAATCAAGGCATAAATGTGTGTGCAGAAGAAATGAGAAAGCTTGAGACAAAAAGGCAAGACAGGAGACATTTACAGAGGCATGTGGCAGGATACAAAGCAGCTTGCCTGACTCCCTTGTGAGCAAATAGCTTCCCCTGTCAATCAGCCCCTAAGGTTGGACAAGGGTAATACTATCAGAGCCGTTTTGATTTACACAGACTTATCTTGTTGACATGACTGTGTTTTTAAAACAGACAAAACATGAGAAATGTAAGGTTCTGCATCAGTTGTTTTAATTTTGTTTGATGATGATTGTCTTCCTGTAAAAGTGACCAGATGTGAGAAATAATGTCTCATCCAAGGACAATACTGCATGTCAATCCACACTGTCACTGAAATGCTATAGTGACAAATATAATTTTAAATCATTGAGCATTTACATGCATTACACTGCATCTTGATAGATGACCTTAAAAACAGCAATAAAACCGATAATTAATTTGTGAAAGTTTACCTTTTACTTTTGTTATCAGAGCTTCTTTAAGTCAAATTCTCCACCAAACTTGCTCGACCAGGGATCCAACTATCCTTTCCATTAACTAAAGAACTCAACACTTTCTTTTTTATCTGACAGTCTGCATGGGGTGGAATATGACGCCTCACTCTAAACATCTGCCCTATAAGCTGCCAAAATGACAGACTCCATCCCCATTGTGGTCTCTGTTGCCATGTCAAACAATTCCCTAGTCTCATGCTAACACCTCATGTCAACTCTTAATAACAAAGACATGTTAGCCCGGTCACTACATTATTTGTACCCTTATTCCAAAGGCCAGAAGGAGGATATGTGAACTGTATCATGGGCATTGGTTTTCAGGTGAAGAGTCAAAACAATAGGATTCGCTTTGAATCAGTAGGGTAAAGTAGGGTCAAACATAACTAAATTTACTGACAGTAAAAGAAAATCTTGTCTTAAACCAAATTCTTCACTGTTGTTTTTAATGGAACCCTTTCAATATGACTATGTCGCCTTAGCTGCATTCTGAGCACTTTTGAGATATTGAGCTTCAAAGGTTTTGCGTTCCATAGACTTCTGTAGATAAAACCATTTTTGTTTTCTAAAAAAAATATTGGATATGTGTCACTATAACAGATCCATGCATTTCTAATCTGAATAATGTTAATCAAACAACAAAAGAAAAATAGAGAGACACTCACTGCTCATAACTAAATAACTTCTGTAGCTTTAATGGGTATGTGTGTATATATTTATTTCATACAGTAATACAGTTTTCACAAGGACTGTAAAGTGCTGTTTATTTAGCTAATTTGTATCTTTGTATCTAATGGTCTCTCTGAGGTCTGTGACTCCTGAGGATGAAATCCTAGAACCATCCTTGGCAAGAAAAATTGGTTCATGAACTCGCCAATGTTGATTTTTGCTCGTACTGGTGCTTAGAGACTGTGTGGACACTGTGTGTGGAACAACTGATCATTAACAGAGAATAGCTTATACAGCCTGGTATAAATGACAACATAAATTTGCAATGTGAACAAACAAGCAAAGAGAGAACAAGACAAGATATTAAACATGTGAATGATTGTAATATATCAAACAGCAGCAGCTATGGAAAGGGTTTATCGGGTGTCTGGTGTCTTTGGTGGTGGGATTAGGAATCCCTGGGGTTCAGACAAGTGAACACAAACATGTTAAGCATTAATGCCTACTGGGTGTGACAGGAGTTGACATGTTTGCTGATTTAAAATGGTCTATGTGTGTATAATCCTTGAATACCATGATGAGCTTTGACAACCAGTGTTTCCACTTAGCAAATCTGATGGCAAAATATTCTTTGATGCAAACATTAACACTTTTTTTTTTAGTAGATTATGTTTATATTAAGACATTTTACAAGGAAACAATCTGGGATTTCTGGATTCAGATATATCAGTGAATCTAATTTATTTGGGGGGATTGAATGGTCATGGGTGAACCAGTGAACTTGCTCATGAGTAAACCTGTTGTAAACCACCTCACAGAGATAACAAAATAGATTAAAGACCATCACAGTTTATAAACAAGCAAGCCTTCTTAAGGCTATTCACAAAGGCTATCCTAGTGAATCACTGTCACAACACTCACATGCCATTTTATTAGGTACTTTACACCTGGCGTTTTGCCTTCAGAATTGCCTTAATTTTCTGTGTGCATTGATTCAACAAGCTGGAAACATATTTTGTTTCATACTGACATGGTGTCATCACACAGTTGCTGCAGATTTGTCAGCTGCACATCTATGTTGTGAATCTCCTGTTCCACCACATCCCAAAGGTGCCCTGTTGGATTGAGATCTGGTGACTGTGGAGGTTATTTGAGTAAAGTGAACTCCCTGTTATGTTCAAGAAGCCAGTTTGAGATGATTTGAGCTTTGTAACATTGTCTGTTATCCTGCTGGAAGTAGCCATCACAAGATGGACACACTGTTGTCATAAAACGATCGATGTGGTCAGCAACAATACTCTAGACTGTGATGTTTAAATGATGCTCAATTTTCTTGGTCCAAAATGTGCCAAGAAAATATCCCCCACACCATTACACCACCAACACAAACCTGACCTGCTGATACAAGGCAGAATGGATCTATGCTTTCAAGTTGTTTATAACAAATTCTGACCATGCCATCCATTGAAATGTCGAGACTCATCACACAAGACAACTTTTTTCCAATCTTCTATTGCCCAGTATTGGTGAGCAAGTGGGAACTGTAGCCTCATTTTCTTGTTCTTATCTAACAGGAGTG